>KV001972.1:73607-97333 GCA_001598015.1 Dorcoceras hygrometricum | reverse complement strand
CTATAACCAAGCGCTGCGACTGAAATTTCAGCAGGAAACATATTCTTTACGTAATTCCCTCAAATAATCATGATTAATCCCAAATCAAATCAATTAATCACTAATCTAACATCTCAATCCTCACACATCATATCCACTATCACATCTAACATACACTATGGTGCATTCTAGGTCTTTATCCAACGCAATTGTTAACATTATAACATAATGAAAATAAAGAATGCCATAAAAGAAATACGTATTTCATAAATAAAGCTCGTTATACAAAGAGTCAATAAAACCCACACGCCACAAGTTGGCTAGTTGGGCATCTACTCTGCACCTTATCGTATGGCATCAATTGAATTTAAAGAGTTGAAAGAACAGCTTGAGGATCTTCTTGCCAAAGGGTACATTAGACCGAGCGTTTCTCCTTGGGGCGCTCCGGTACTATTTGTACGAAAGAAGGACGGATCG
Source organism: Dorcoceras hygrometricum (assembly GCA_001598015.1). Lineage (NCBI taxonomy): Eukaryota > Viridiplantae > Streptophyta > Magnoliopsida > Lamiales > Gesneriaceae > Dorcoceras > Dorcoceras hygrometricum. The sequence continues at coordinate 96,877 of KV001972.1, read as the reverse complement.
ATGAGGCTATGTATTGACTATCGGAAACTAAACAAAGCAACGGTAAAGAATCAATATCCTTTACCTTGGATAGATGATTTGTTTGATCAGTTTTAGGGTTCGTCAGTATACTCGAAGATTGATTTGAGATCCTGCTATCATCAATTGAGGGTATGAGATGAGGATGTATCGAAGACTGCATTTCGAACGAGGTATGGTCATTATGAGTTCATTGTCATGCCTTTTGGGTTGGAATGCCCTGGCAGTGTTTATGGGTCTGATGAATAGAGTCTTTCAGAAATATCTTGATGATTTCGTGATTATATTTATTGATGATATTCTGATCTATTCGAAGAACTTGTGTGATCACGCCGACCATCTTAGAATTGTTTTGTAAACTCTACGAGATGAGAAATTATATGCCAAGTTGTCGAAATGTGAATTTTGGTCCAGAAAGTGGTATTTCTTGGCCATACTATTTCAGGTGATGGTATTTCAGTCGACCAGAGCAAGATAGAAGCAGTGATTAATTGGTCTAGACCGACATCTGTGCCAGAAATCCGAAGCTTTATGGGCCTAGCAGGTTATTATCGTCGATTTATCAGATATTTCTCGAAGTATTGCAAAGCCTATCACTCAACTGACACAGAAGAATGCACCATTTTGTTGGTCTGAAGCTTGTGATCCCTTCAGGTACCGGTGATTTTGTTGTTTATTGTGATGCTTCTCACCGAGGATTGGGATGTATTCTGATGCAGCGAGGACATGTTATTGCGTATGCCTCGAGACAATTGAAGCCGCATGAGACTCGATATCCAATTCATGATCTTGAATTGGCAGCCATCATTTTTGCGTTAAAGATATGGCGACATTATCTATACGGTGAGAAATTTGAAATCTTTTCTGATCATAAAAGTCTGAAATATCTATTTTCTCAGTCTGAACTGAATATGAGACAACGAAGATGGCTCGATTTATTGAAAGACTTTGATTGCGAAATCAAATACTATCCAGGGAAGTCAAATGCAGCAGCAGATGCCCTTAGTAGAAAGGTATGTGCTTTGTCCTTGACTACTGTAGGTGTATCTAGCTTGATAGAAGATTGTTGTATTTCTGGATATCTATTTGAGATAGATAGATGACCGATGAGAGTTTGTGCTATCAGTGCTGAACCTGAGTTATTGATTCGTATCAAAGAAGCACAGATATCAGACTTGGAGGTACAAAAATCGATTGATATGATCAGATCAGGGCATCAATGTGAGACCTGAAATTGTAATAAAGATTAATTGTTGGATTAATCGGTTTTTGAGGAATTCTGGGTGTTCGGAATTCTTTTTGAAGGTTTTGTTTGCATTTTCGGGTCAGAAATCACATTTAGAGAAATTCTGGAAATTTTGGTATTTTTGAGCTAGAGATCTGTTTTGTGAGATCTGGTTTTGTTCGTGAGAGGAATCTGCTATCGCTGGTTTAGCGCTTGCGAGAGATCTGGTAGCGCATTCATGATTCAGACGTTGCCTTAGCGTGTTTTGTATCGGGTTGGATACGCTGTCGTTTGAATTAGTTGCTACGATGCCGTTTCACAGGAGCAGGTGACGTAGGTGAAGTCTGGTTGGTTTTTTCACCAGACGTTGTGTGCGTTTAGTTCACCAGACATCAACGCTAGTCAAAGTTCCTGTAGCGCGCGAGAGTTAGCGACCGGATTTGATGACGTAGGAGGTGCGACGTCATTTTGAGTGTAACGCTTGCGCGAGAGGTCTGTTCGCGTGTGTGACATCTGGTTGTTTTGCAGAGAGAAGATGTCAATGCGGGTCAGCGTTCCTGTAGCGCGAGGTGAACGTCGTCGTTTTGGTTAACGCTAAGGAATCCAGACGTTGGGGTTATGCGAAGCCGTTTGATTTAATTGGAACGCGACGTCTGGTACCAGCTTTTGGTTTTTAGGCAATCCAGACGTTGGGTTAGCGACCAGCTGTTGCTTGTGTAAGACACCAGCTTTTGGGTTTGAGGACCAGTCGTAAGCAGCGACCAGCCGTTGGTTTGTTTTGTGACTGCTGGTTGGGATTTTAGTAGTGCATCGTCTGGTTTTGTCGATGGACTTTTTAACCAGCTTTCACGTTTGTATTTATTGGAAGCTTTGGCCTTCAATTATTACACCAGATTCCATACTTAGCAAATTTTCTCCCAACTTCGTTCTTCGCTTCTAACCCTCGGGTTACTGTTCACCGTGAGCTTCTTCGGCGAATTCCCGTCGATTCCGGTCACCGTTTGTCACATTTAAGGTAGCGTTGGACTCCTCTCGAAAAGCTCTTTCTTCTCATACCGATTTTGGAGGCTGTCGTTGGCTGGAGCAAAAGCACGAAGTTGCTGTTTTCGTGCGTGTATTTCGCTGTTCAGGTAGCCGTTAGTTTTAGTTAATGAAATCTTGTTCCTAGCCTTGAATTGAGCTTCCTGTTAAGTTGTATGGGTTAGAATTGAGCGCTGGTTTTAAGTGTATAGATTCCAGCCGTGAGTTTTGTAGTTGGCCGTGAGTTTTGTTGAATTTTGCCTGAGATCTTACGTGTGTTTAGCAGGTTGGATTCAGATATCTCGAGGCTTGAATTGTGGTAATTGTTGCACGAATCAGGTACGGATTTGGAGCTTGTATTACATCGAGGTTATGGCTTGGATAATTCGTGAGATGGCTATGTTGGATTGGCGTGTATGATTGTTGTTTGTATATTGTTGTATTGCATTTTTTTATATGCTAGTTGCATCAGCTATCGAGGTTATGGCTTGGATAATTCGTGAGATGGCTATGTTGGATTGGCGTGTATGATTGTTGTTTGTATATTGTTGTATTGCATTTTTTATATGCTAGTTGCATCAGCTGTTGCATACACGCATGCCATTCTATTCCCGCTATTGCAGCCATTGTTTCGTTGTTGTTGCTCTGTTTTCTTATCAGGATGCGAGGGCGAGCGACGATACCGCACTCTCATCTCCCTGCTGGGTTCCACAGTTCATGGGCGAGGCAACGACAGGTTGAGTTGTTTGATGCATCTGGTATTCGGGTGTGGTGTCAAGGCGAGTGGCTCATTACCACACTTTGAACACACCCCGTGGCCACTGTTGTTGCAGATTCCGTTGAGCTTTGCATTGATTTCTTTGGCTCCCTTCCTTGGTTGTAGCCTCCGGTTGTTGTTCCTGGTCTCATTCATGGCATCTGAATTTTATTCTTGCTGTTTACTGCTGTTTTATAGTTGCTCTCCGTACTGGGGTTTGACCCCATGTCCCTTTGGGGCTTGGTTGTTTTCCTTGCCTGTTTTGTTGTTCAGGTTTTCCAGGTTATTCAGCTGGTCGTGGTGCTGACCCAGCTAGAGGTGTTTACCCGCTTTTTAGTAGCTTCCGCTTGTGTTTGCGTGTTTTATCTCTGTTGTGAGCACGAGGCCAGACATTTTTGGTATCAGAGCTTAAGCTGGGATAAGCTCGATTTCTTTGATCACACTTGAGTCTAGGCATAGTGTCGTGTGTTGCATGTGCTTGACCTATGTGATTATGTGTTGATTATTGTTGTGATATCTATGCCGTATCTGTTATCTGTTGCCTTATCCTGTTTAGTGTTTGTAGATGCCGCCTAGACATCGTGGTAGAGGTAGGGGGCAGTTTGAGGAATCGGCAGGATATAACGAGGATCGACGTAGTGCTCCTAGTCGTACTCGTAGTAAACACGATGAGGAGGAGGAAGTTGGTGACTTGCCTACCCCTATGGAGAGGATGGACGTTGTGATAGCGAGGTTTCAGAGGATGAACCCTCAGGTCTTCAATGGCGACGAGTCAAGCGAGGATGCAGATTCGTGGCTTCGGAACATCACTGGTCTATTCGATCATGTCCAGTATGAAAACGAGCTTCGATTGAGTTTGGTGACCCTCCAGTTGAGGAAGGGTGCAGAGCGCTGTTGGCGAGGTGCTTCTAGTACTTTGTTGGAGACTGGAGTTGGGATTACTTGGGTAGAGTTTTTGCGAGACTTTTAGGCAGGAGTTTGTTCCCGAGTCTTATGTGAATGCCCGTGAGCGGGAGTTTGATCATCTGGAGCAGGGCTCGATGTCTGTCCGTGAGTACGCTCGGAAGTTTTCTTCTTTGTTGGCGTACGTCCCTCATGTTTCTGGCCGGGAGAGGGCCAAGAGGACCAGATTCTTAGACAGGGTGGTCGTCCTGCTGGTCAGGGAGCACAGTCTTCGCAGTCCTCCCAGTCAGCCCATCAGCCCCAGCAGCAGCAGCCGCAGGTGGCACAGCAGTCTGGCCGTCAGAGGTTTCGAGGCCGCGGTCAACAGTTCAAGAAGAAGTCTGGTTCTGGATCGTCTGGTTCAGGTAGCTCGAGTAGCAGTGGTTCTCGGGCTGAGTTCTGTGGTTTTTGTTGTGGCAAGCATCCTTCTACCCAGTGAGTCGGTGTGCAGGGCTCCTGCAATCTTTGTGGTCAGTATGGGCATTTTGCTAGGGTGTGTCCGTCTGTGGGATCGCAGCAGGCCGCAGCCCCGTCTCACAGTCGTGGAGGACAGTCTAGGGGTCGTTCCCCTCAGTTTCAGCCACCCAGGATTGGTGAGAATCCGTTCAGGCCGTTCCAGCAGCCTGGTCCGTCGTGATTCGGACAGTCATCTCAGCCGTTTTATTCTGGACCTCAGCATGCTCAGGCCAACGTCATGACTAGGGAGCAGGCCGAGGAGACGCCGAGTCGGGTGATCGCAGGTACTTGTCTTGTTTTTGATTTTTCTGTGCGTGTGTTGTTTGACATCGGTGCATCGCATTCTTTTATCTCTGATTCGTTTGTTGTTGAGCATGGTTTGCATACCATTCCTTTGTGCGATGTTGTTTCTGTTTCTACCCCTGGCGGTGTGAGCCTGTTTTCCCAGGAGGTTTTGTTAGATGGCGTGTTGCGATTTGGAGAGCATGTTCTAGTGGCAAATTTAATCCGTTTGATGTTGTGGGATTTCGATTGTATTGTGGGATGGACGTGTTGTCCAAGTATAGGGCCTCCATGGATTGCTTCCATGGGATTGTTCGTTTTAGGCCTTTGTATGGCGAGAAGTGGGACTTCTACAGCCATGATTCTCGATCGAAGATCCCGTTAGTCTCAGCGATGGAGATGTTCAGTCTGTTGTCCTTTGGGAATGCTGGCTTCATGATCTACGCTTTGGATGCGTCTTATTCTTCTCGTGTGCAGCTTAGCGACGTTCCCGTGGTGCGACATTTTCCCGATGTGTTCCCGGAGGAGATTCCTGGTTTTCCTCCGAGGCGGGAGATTGACTTCAGCATTGAGCTGGTGCCTGGCACAGCTCCGATTTCTTGTGCCCGTATCGTTTGGCGCCTGCGGATTTGAGAGAACTCAAAGTGCAGTTGGACGATTTGCTTGAGAAAGGTTTTATCCGACCTAGCATGTCGCCATGGGGAGCGCCCATTTTGTTTGTGAAGAAGAAGGATGGCTCAATGCGGATGTGCATTGATTTCCGCTAGCTGAACAAAGCGACAGTTAAGAACAAGTACCCTTTACCCAGGATCGATGATCTGTTTGATCAGCTGCAAGGTTCTGCGGTGTATTCGAAGATTGACTTGTGTTCCGGGTACCATCAGCTGAGAGTAAGAGATCAAGATGTCGTAAAGACTGCTTTTCGTACGAGGTACGGACACTTCGAGTTTCTGGTTATGCCGTTTGGGTTGACCAACGTGCCTGCAGTCTTTATGGATCTGATGAACCGAATTTTCAGAGAGTTCATAGACCAGTTCGTGATAGTGTTCATTGACGACATCTTGGTATATTCTAAGACTCCTTTGGAGCATAAGGAGCACCTGAGAATTGTCCTTCAGACGTTGAGAGACCAGCAGCTGTATGCTAAATTCTCCAAGTGCGACTTTTGGTTGGACCGCGTCGTTTTCTTGGGTCATGTTATTTCAGTCGAGGGGATTTCCGTGGATCCCAGTAAGGTTGATGCTGTTCTGAACTGGGAGCGTCCCAGGAATGTGTCAGAGATTCGCAGTTTCTTGGGTCTGGCTGGCTATTATCGTCGTTTCATTGAAGGATTTTCTAGCATAGCAAAGCCGATGACTCAACTGACACAGAAGGACAAGCGTTTTTTGTGGACTGAGAAATGTGAGAATGCGTTTCAATTGCTCAAGGAGAAACTGACTACTGCACCTGTGTTGGCTCTGCCGTCCGGATCAGGTGGTTTCGTTGTTTGTTCTGACGCTTCGCTCAATGGATTGGGCTGTGTTTTGATGCAGAATGGTCGAGTCATTGCGTGTGCCTCGCGGCAGTTGAAACCGCATGAGACTCGTTATCCAGTCCATGATTTGGAGCTTACAGCGGTGGTTTTTGCGCTGAATATCTGGCGTCATTACCTGTATGGCGAGCAATTTGTGATGTACTCGGACCACAAAAGTTTGCAATATCTGTTTTCGTAGCCCGATTTGAATATGAGACAACGTCGTTGGATGGAGCTGCTAAAGGACTTTGATTGCGAGATTAAGTATCTGCGCTGAATATCTGGCGTCATTACCTGTATGGCGAGCAATTTGTGATGTACTCGGACCACAAAAGTTTGCAATATCTGTTTTCGTAGCCCGATTTGAATATGAGACAACGTCGTTGGATGGAGCTGCTAAAGGACTTTGATTGCGAGATTAAGTATCAGCCTGGGAAGTCGAACGTAGTGGCCGATGCTTTGAGCAGGAAGGCTAGTGAGATGCTTGCTTCGTTGTATATTTCTAAGGATCAGGAGCATCTTAATACTACTGGTTGGAGATTCAATCCGGATGATGATTGCGTTGTGGTCTCTTCTTTTCAAGTGGAGCCGCAGATTGTTTCGACTATTCGAGCAGCTCAAAGGACTGATCCTTCCATCCACGAGTTGAAGTTAAATGTCAGGGCTGGAGAACTTGAAGATTATTCTGTTTCTTCTGATGGTTGCTTGAGGTTTCGTGGCAGGCTGGTTGTGCCTAACCTCATTGATTTGAAGGAGGAGATCCTTCGGGAAGCGCACTGCAGCAGACATAGTGTTCATCCTAGTGCACGGAAGATGTACCATGCGTTGAAGCCGCAATTCTGGTGGGCTGGCCTAAAGAGTGACGTTGCTGGATTCGTTGCTCGATGTTTGAACTGTCAGATGGTAAAGGCCGAGAGGATGAGACCTGATGGTCTGTTGCAGAGTTTGGAAGTGCCCCAATGGAATTGGGAGCACATATCGATGGATTTCGTGACGCATCTGCCTCGTTCCAGCAGAGGATGTGATGCTATTTGGGTGGTTATCGACCGTTTGTCGAAGTCGCAAATTTTATTCCCTACGGTATGACCTTTTCTCTGAATAATATGGTGAAACTGTACGTGGATTTCGTGGTTAGATTGCACGGTGTGCCTGTTTCGATCATCTCAGACCGAGATCCAAGGTTTACTTCCAGGTTTTTGAAGAGTCTGCAAGCAGCTTTGGGTACCAAATTGGCTATGAGTACCGCGTATCACCCTCAGATAGATGGACAATCTGAGAGAACTATCCAGATGTTGGAGGATATGTTACGAGCTGTTGTGTTGGATTTCGGAGGTAGCTGGCAAGACGCGTTGTCTTTGGTAGAGTTTTCCTACAATAACAGCTATCAGGTGACGATTTTCATGGCGTCGTTTGAGGCTTTGTACGGCAGGAAGTGCAGATCGCATGTATGTTGGGAAGAAGTGGGGGAGAAGCAGCTATCTGCCCAGACTTTGTGCAGCAAATGAAGGATCATGTTGATCTAATTCGACAGCGGATGAAAGCTGCCCAGGATCGCCAAGACAGTTATGCGAATAGGAGGCGTCGACCTCTAGAGTTTCAGGTTGGTGATCAGGTATTTCTCAAAGTTTTTCCGTTTCGCAGTGTTATGTGCTTTGGACAGAAGGGAAAGTTAGCCCCTCGTTACTTCGGGCCGTATGAGATTGTTGAGAGGATTGGCCCTTTAGCGTATCGGCTGTTGTTGCCTCCGGAATTATCTTCTCTACATGATGTCTTCCATGTTTCCATGTTGAGGAAGTACAAGCCAGATCCGTCTCATGTGTTGAGAACTTACGAAGTTGAACTAGATCAGACGATGAGTTATCAGGAACATCCCTTGCAGATCCTTGGCAGAAAAGAGAAGGAATAAGACCATTCCGTTGGTGATGGTGCAATGGAGCAAGCATGGCAGGGAAGAAGCTACTTGGGAGCTGGAAGAAAAGATGCAGCGCGAGTGGCCGCATCTGTTTGAGTAGCTGTTGTGCTAGATTCCCAGTAGTTGTAGCTTTGGTTGTAATTCTTTCCTAGTTGTTGTTATTTTCTTGCTCAGTTATCTTGAACTCTTGGCCATGTGTTAGGCGAATTTCTGTTTTGTTAACCTGTTGTTGAGTTGTATTTTCAGAATTGTCGTTTGATTTCGGGGACGAAATCCATTTTAGTGGGGGAGAAATGTGAGACCTGAAATTGTAATAAAGATTAATTGTTGGATTAATCGGTTTTTGAGGAATTCTGGGTGTTCGGAATTCTTTTTGAAGGTTTCGTTTGCATTTTCGGGTCAGAAATCACATTTAGAGCAATTCTGGAAATTTTGGTATTTTTGAGCTAGAGATCTGTTTTGTGAGATCTGGTTTTGTTCGTGAGAGGAATCTGCTATCGCTGGTTTAGCGCTTGCGAGAGATCTGGTAGCGCATTCGTGATTCATACGTTGCCTTAGCGTGTTTTGTATCGGGTTGGATACGCTGTCGTTTGAATTAGTTGCTACGATGCCGTTTCGCAGGAGCAGGTGACGTAGGTGAAGTCTGGTTGGTTTGTTCACCAGACGTTGTGTGCGTTTAGTTCACCAGACGTCAACGCTAGTCAAAGTTCTTGTAGCGCGCGAGAGTTAGCGACCGGATTTGATGACGTAGAAGGTGCGACGTCGTTTTGAGTGTAACGCTTGCGCGAGAGGTCTGTTCGCGTGTGTGACGTCTGGTTGTTTTGCTGAGAGCAGATGTCAATGCTGGTCAGCGTTCCTGTAGCGTGAGGTGAACGTCATCGTTTTGGTTAACACTAAGGAATCCAGACGTTGGGGTTATGCGACGCCGTTTGATTTAATTGGAACGCGACGTCTGGTACCAGCTTTTGGTTGTTAGGCAATCAAGACGTTGGGTTAGCGACCAGCTGCTGCTTGTGTAAGAAACCAGCTTTTGGGTTTGAGTATCAGTCGTAAGCAGCGACCAGCCGTTGGTTTGTTTTGTGACTGCTGGTTGGGATTTTAGTAGTGCATCGTCTGGTGTTGTCGGTGGACTTACCAGCTTTCACGTGTGTATTTATTGTAAGCTTTGGCCTTCAATTATTACAACAGATTCCATACTTAGCATATTTTCTCCCAACTTCGTTCTTCGCTTCTAACCCTCGGGTTACTGTTCACCGTGAGCTTCTCCGGCGAATTCCCGTCGATTCCGGTCACCGTTTGTCACATTTGAGGTAGCGTTGGACTCCTCTCGAAAAGCTCTTTCTTCTCATACCCATTTTCGAGGCTGTCGTTGGCTGGAGCAAAAGCACGAAGTTGCTGTTTTCGTGCGTGTATTTCACTGTTCAGGTAGCCGTTAGTTTTAGTTGTTGAAATCTTGTTCCTAGCCTTGAATTGAGCTTCCTGTTAAGTTGTATGGGTTAGAATTGAGCGCTGGTTTTAAGTGTATAGATTCCAGCCGTGAGTTTTGTAGTTGGCCGTGAGTTTTGTTGAAGTTTTCCTGAGATCTTACGTGTGTTTAGAAGGTTGGATTCAGATCTCTCGAGGCTTGAATTGTGGTAATTGTTGCACGAATCAGGTACGGATTTGGAGCTTGTATTACAGCGAGGTTATGGCTTGGATAATTCGTGAGATGGCTATGTTGGATTGGTGTGTATGATTGCTGTTTGTATATTGTTGTGTTGCATTTGTTATATGCTAGTTGCATCAGCTGTTGCATACACGCATGCCATTCTATTCCTTCTATTGCAGCCATTGTTTCGTTGTTGTTGCTCTGTTTTCTTACCAGGATGCGAGGGCGAGCGATGATACCGCACTCTCATCTCCCTGCTGGGTTTGTTAGCCACCAAGCGTCGAGTGGTTAACTACCACAGTTCATGGGCGAGGCAACGGCAGGTTGAGTTGTTTGATGCATCTGGTATTCGGGTGTGGTGTCAAGGCGAGTGGCTCATTACCACACTTTGAACACACCCCGTGGCCACTGTTGTTGCAGATTCCGTTGAGCTGTGCATTGATTTCTTTGGCTCCCTTCCTTGGTTGTAGCCTCCGGTTGTTGTTCCTGGTCTCATGCATAGCATCTGCATTTTATTCTTGCTGTTTACTGCTGTTTTATAGTTGCTCTCCGTACTGGGGTTTGACCCCATGTCCTTTGGGGCTTGGTTGTTTTCCTTGCATGTTTTGTTGTTCAGGTTTTCCAAGTTATTCAGCTGGTCGTGGTGCTGACCCAGCTAGAGGTGCCCCAGGAGGTGGTTAGAGTATCCCAGTAGCGTATAGCATATATATATGTATCAGTACAGTTAGCCAGGGGATGCCCTGTGCTTTTGTTGTATCTTGTGATATTCGGTTGTGGTTGTTACCAGGTGTCTGATACATGTTATGCTGTATTGGTTGTTGTGGGCTTGTAGCCTTTGCTGGTGGTTTGTTAAACTGGGATATCTATTTTGAGTATTGTTGTATTTTTAATTATATCGTTTTAAACCGTCAGGTCAAAAGCAAAAATTTTACCCGCTTTTTAGTAGCTTCCGCTTGTGTTTGCGTGTTTTATCTCTGTTGTGAGCACGAGGCCTGACAATCAATCTGAGTATAAGGTCAGTACTGATGATGTGTTGTATGTGAATAACTGAATTGTAGTTCCAAATGTTTCTAACTTGAGACAGAATATCTTGAAAGAAGCCCACTGTAGTCGATTCAGTGTACATCCTGGAGGTAAAAAGATGTACAACGATCTGAGGAAGCAGTACTGGTGGAAGCAAATGAAGTCTGATGTGACTGATTTTGTTTCTAAATGCTTGAATTGCCAACAGGTGAAGGCTGAGAGAAAGAAACCTGCTGGTTTATTACAAAGTCTGTCAATTCCTGAATGGAAATGGGACCACATTTTCATGGACTTTGTGACGAGATTGCCACGATCATCCCGAGGATGCGACGCTGTTTGGGTGATTATCGATAGGTTGGCAAAATCTGCATGTTTTATTCCTTATCGGATGACCTATCGTCATGATCAGATGGCGGACATCTATGATCGGGAGGTGGTAAGACTCCATGGTGTGCCAATGTCGATTGTATCTGATCGAGATCCGAGATTCACTTCACACTTTTGGAATAGCCTACAGCAAGCTCTAGGTACACATTTAAATTTGAGTACCGCTTATCATCCTCAAACTGATGGACAATATGAACGAACTATTCAGACTCTTGAGGACATGCTTAGAGCTGTAGTACTAGATTTTGGTATTACATGGCAAGATTCATTACCGCTTGTGGAGTTTTCGTACAACAACAGTTATCAGACGAGTATTGAGATGGCTCCATTTGAGGCACTGTACGGAAGGAAATGTCGATCGCCATTGTATTGGGATGATGTGTCAGAGGTACCTGATTTGGGACCAGATATGATCAGAGAGATGACTGAGAAAGTGAAAGTGATTCAGCAGAAAATGAGAATAGCGCAGCATAGACAGGCCAGATATGCGAATGTCAGATGTCGACCGTTGTGTTTTGAAAAAGGGGACAGAGTATTCTTGAAGATTTCTCCCTTCAGGGGTACTGTAGGACCGAGCGCTTGCCGCTTTACCAAAAGCTATAGCTGGTGGTAACGGTGCAACTCCAATCTTTTAAACCGTATAGCAACCCAAGCACCACGGTTCGATCGCTCTACCTAGCAGGGGCAATTATTTCACTCCAACAATCCCCCTCCCAATAATTGTACTCCTTGCAATCAATGGGAATCGAACCCATGACCTTGGCTCTGATACCAATTGTAGGACCGAGTGCTTGCCGCTTTACCAAAAGTTATAGCTGGTGGTAACGGTGCAACTCCATTCTTTTAAACCGTATAGCAACACAAGCACCACGGTTCGATCGCTCTACCTAGAAGAGGCAATTATTTCACTCCAACAGGTACAATTCGATTTGGCAAATGAGGGAAGTTGTCTCCACGTTTTATTGGTCCTTATGATATTCTCGAGAAGATAGGCGATCATGCTTATCGACTCGCATTGCCTCCGTCTCTTTCTGGTATACATGACGTCTTTCATGTATCGATGCTGAGGAAATATCTATCCGATGCATCTCATGTTATTCCATCTGATGAAGCTGAACTCGATGAAACTCTGAGATACTTTGAACAACCGATTCAGATACTTGATCGGAAGGAAAAGCAACTCCGAACGAAGATCATTCCATTGGTGAAGATTCAGTGGAATCGACATGGAGTTGAAGAAGCTACATGGGAAGTTGAAGATGACATGAGACAACGATTTCCATATCTGTTCCATTGATGTGAGTTCTTATTCAGTTTCTGCTAGTTCATTATTCTGATGTGTATACAGAATAATATAGACCGCTTATGATTTCGAGGACGAACTCATGTTTTAGACGGGGAGAAATGTAAGGCATGGGATTATTCGATTTAATAATCCGAGATTATTTAATTTTAATCTTAGAATATAAAATTTAAGAATATTTAGAGTTTGGAATTAAATTCTAATGTTCTTGAATTATTTTGGATTGAAATTGAATCAAATTGAGGGCCGAGAACTTTTTTGCAATTTCTGAAAGTTCAGGGACTAAATTGCAAATATGACAATACATATCTTATTTTGGTATGTAAATACTCAGCATGGCATGTGGGATTCACATATATTTCATTGAGAATTCTTCATCAATTGTAGATCAAACCCGAGACCTTCTCCTTTAAATTAGATTTGATTTTCAAATCCTTGTAACTTTTGATCCGGGTATCCGATTTCGATTCCGTAAAGTGTTCTGGAATCCTTACGACAAGGCCTTAGATTTGATGTAAGTGTTTATGTATTTCATCATGTTTTGAGAATCTATAATTGGCAGCGATAAGATTATGAGTTTGTATTTGTGTTCTTGAACTTTTATATGTTTCGATATCGAAACCGGATCAAGGACTTGATGTTGTATGAATCTGTGATGATTTTCAGAAGCATATTGATATATATACCTGCGGATATGGGGGGATTAGGTTGATATATTGCTGGTTTAGCTTGTATTTAAATTGGAATTGATGTAGAATTGGATTGGATATAGTTTGAGCTTTACGAATCGGTATCGTTACGCCGTTGAATCTGGAATGGTCACAATTATGTTGTTTTGCAAATGAGAACTGAAGTTGGTGGCATATGTTGCTGATGTCTGTGATATATGATCACTTCATTTCAGCTTGATTAAGAAGGGACGAACTCGAGAAATCCATATTCGAATCGGCGAAGAAGCGAACGAGGTTTGAAGTTGATTGAACTAGTGATTTCGACATGAATTTGAATGATGATTGATATCGAATGATTGGATCGAGACTGATATAAGTTCTTGATATTAGATTTCAGAATGAAGTTTGATATGAATGTTTTGGTGTTATGTTTCAGATTTGAAGCATTCCAAAACCGAGCTAAACGAAGGTATAGTTTGACATTTAGAGTAAGGGATTTGAATACTCGAGAATGATACTTCTTGAGTTATCCCGACAAATCACATACTTGATGATTACTGTCCTTGATTTGGAACTTGAAGTTATATTTGTCGATTCATCATAGGTAGTGGATCTTTGATTTCGATATGAGATTATATGATATGAAAAAAAAGAATTGATTCTAATGGCAAGGTCTGATATGACCTTATTTTCGAAAGTCTGAGTTGACTTCGTTAGATGGATATCCATGTCAAGATCGGATACGAATCTTGATGGCACCGATTCGAGATGAATCAGTTCTTATTTCGAGATATGCAATATATTCACTCCATTTCGATTTGATATGTTAGTTTTGATATAAAATGATTTACGTTATCCCATGTATATGTCGATTTTACTGAGATTGTTTTCTCACCGGAGTTTTCCGGCTATTGCTTTGTTTTGTATGTGTGCATGGAAATAGGTGGGGCAGGAGCTGGTCGGAGTCAACAAGGATAGCTCGAGGATTGAGTCATAGAAGTGGTATTTTGGTTAAGAAGTAGAACAGTCAAACCTTGAACTCAAAAATTTTATAGTTGCTACACTAATGTCCTATGTATATTTAAATAGATTTGTATTGTAGTAAATTTTGAGTTTGACATCGACATAACATGCGTTAGACCTCATGTTTCATTTATGCTCGAGTTCCCTTAATTTAATGTGAGTGTGTTCAGATTACAGCAAGAAAAACGGAAGAAATAGATTTTAAAAAAAAAAATTCCATTGGTTAACTCGTCTGGCGCATGTGCTAGTATTAATCGCCCCATAAGATTAGATGAGTAATCAAAGTCCCCACAGGTCAACTCAGCTTTGACTGGTCAACTCAGCTTTGGACTGGTCAACTCAGCTTTGGAAAAGTCAACTCAACCCACGAATTTTAGCAAGCTGCTACACGCGTTACAAACCAGATTACATCTGGAAAGCCAATCGTAACTGTCGATTTAAAGAGATTAATGGTCAATTAAACCGTCCAATTCAATGCCTAAACCGTTACTCTTGTAACAGCCAGGTTAATGACCATCAAATCTGGAATTTAAGGCTATAACGACTGACCTTTTGACTCCCTGTTTCTGAACCTATAAATACCCAGCTGTGGCACCATATTACCCTCACTCATTCCAAAAATTTTCAGTAAAACACCAGTAAGCTCTCACGTTGAAACCCTGCACAAGCTGTATCCCAGCGCTGTACGAAGTTCACCAGATTTCGTACTTCAGATTTGGCCAGAGCTGAATACTGTTATGCACTTTGAACCACACAAACTTCAAGAGACTGTAAGTGGGCTTTTGTTATATATATTCATTTCAAATATTATATGATATTCATGCTACGTTCTGTTTGGAATTATCGTTCGAGCTTTCGTTTCGTGTCAAGTTCATGCTATGATCTAAGCTCTGTTTTAGTGTCTGTCGTAATATGGATCTACGGAATATTTTGCACTCTGAGTTACAAGGTGTAACTATGGCCTCGACCCCTTAGGGGAGCAAAAATTAGGGACTGATTAGTAAAACATAGAAACGAAGTAATATCAATGCTACATGTTCTCTGTGATATGTTCTGTTCTGTTATATGCTCTGTGCTGAATCTATATATGTACATTTGTTATGCTCGAATGGTCTCCCCCACTTGCTGAGTGTTTCCCCAAATACTCACCCCTTACTTCTCCCACAAAGATAAAGATGAAGAACATATTGAAGAAGAAGTACAAGAGATGTTCTGGGGCTGGTGAAGACTTAGTATTATTTAATATAATTTTCGCTTCCGCGACTTTGATTTCTTTTGCAGTTGTAAAGATGATTATTTTTATTATGTAAAAGACTGGTTTGAGCTACACTATGAGGCTTGATGTTTTACAATTTTATAATTGTTTAATATTTCCGATGTCATGAGTCTCGGTCTCAGGGTGTGACATTTTAGTGGTATCAGAACTCACCAGGTTCATAATCCGGCTGGGAAACCAAGTATGAGATCTTGCAAGGTTCGGGATGAACTTGCATATTTTCGCATGATACCAGTGCTACCCCTCCGAAACGGTCCAACGAGTAAAACTCACCACTTCGTCATGACATAGGTCGCTTTTTGGCCAAATTCTTTCGTTTAGGCCTCCGAAATCGTGTTTTTGCTATTTATGGAAAGTTTTGAAACTGCTATAAGTCCCCGTAAGGAACTCCGATTTCAGTTCCGTCGACTAGTCTGTAATCCCTATGACCAGAACTCACAATTTATGGAATAATCTCACAACTTTCTATTTTTGGAAATTGTTCTCCGATTTTAGGAAATGGCACCCTTTTTCCCCTGTATCCGTGCTGCTGCTGCAATTCGTTTGAAGCAAATGTCCCTTGACAACCAAAGCCGCACGATTGGACGTCTTAGAGCCAAACTGGCAACCGAGAGACGAGAGTCAGCTGCTACCAAGGAAGGATTGGAAACTAAGATATCCAGCCTGGAAAGAGAATTACAAATCCAGAGATGTGATAACCATAGTCTACGAAATACGGCGACCCTGTACCATAAAGTCATCGATCGCCGTATCTCTCAACTATTTGAGGCTAAGAAA
This sequence comes from Dorcoceras hygrometricum, assembly GCA_001598015.1. NCBI lineage: Eukaryota > Viridiplantae > Streptophyta > Magnoliopsida > Lamiales > Gesneriaceae > Dorcoceras > Dorcoceras hygrometricum. Next base: position 80,644 of record KV001972.1, on the reverse strand, counting down.
GAGCATAAGACTAACCAAGTAGTGTTAGAAGCCTCGGACAAGACCATTTCCGGACTTACTGAAATAGGCCTTTGTATGACAAAGAAAATTGAAAGGATGAAGGCAAAGAAACAACAGGCTACAGAAAGCCGTATGGAGTGCCATCAAAAGTTTCAGGCTCGTATCCATCAGATCGAAGATACGATCCAAGAGAAACACCTAATCATCGAGGCCCTAGTAGAGGAGAAAGCTAGCCTACTCCAAACAATCCAAGGACTGCAAGAAGGCAACGGTGCTCCTGCTCCATTCGATGATGAATGGGAGGAAGAACCGGAAGAAGACCCGGAATAAGAACGGCTTGAGGATATTCTTGTAGGCAAGGGAGAGATTGTTAATGAATAGAAAAATGTTTTACCTTTCGACTAAACCTTGTATTCAATTCATCCTTCTATTCAAAATTTGCTTATCCCTTTGTATTGTAGTATTCTCGTTTATTTCACAATTATACGCACCCATCCTTAGTAAGCTTTCCTATGGCAGAATATGGCAGGCAACCGAAGAAGCGACAGTAATAATGGAGGTGAAGGATCCTCCAATTCAAGAGGTGGTCTTAGCAGAGAAGACCTGATGGCAATAGCTACCATAGTTGCCACGACTCTCCAAGGGTTTGTCAATACCAACCATAACCAAGCTCCCCCTCCTACCCCTCCACCTCGTGGGACTAAGTACTACTATGAGTCCCTTCGCAAGAACAAAGCCCCCACCTTCGATGGGAACCATGACTCCGAAGTTTCCCAGACTTGGATGAAAAATATTGAAACGCAACTTCGACTACTGGAAGTCCCAGACGCTTTCAAATTAAATGTGTAACACCACTCCCAATGGCAAAGCTGGAAAAGGGTGGGAAGCAGTCGAGCCAACCATGACTGCAACTAGACAAATCACGTGGCAAAGATTTCAGGAAGCATTCTTGAGACAGTACTTCCCAATGGAAGTCTGAATGCAACGGCTCAGCGAGTTTGAAACTTTCACCCAGACTGCAGACATGTCGATAGTAGAGTATACATCAAAGTTCAACTCATTGGGCACCTATGTCCCAACGATCATGGCAGATAATACTCTAAAGATGCACCAATTCAAGAAGGGTCTGAGTAGCTGTATCCAGTCAGCCCTTGCAGTCTACCAAGCCACAAGATTTGAGGACTCAATGGGAGCTGCAATCCGAGCAGAGACTGACATAAAGAGGCCGAAGTTGACAACAAGAACAAACGCCCCCTCAATGCTCAGACCTCACACGGTGGGCCTAAGACTAAGCGGCCAAACCTCAGCAACCAAGGACCAGCCACTACACCAAACTTAGCACTTTGTACCTCTTGCGATCACCGTAATAGTGGAGATTGTCGCAAGCATAGTGGTGCATGCTTTAAGTGTGGAAAGTTGGGCCACCGAATTGTGGATTGTTCGGAAAACCAAGGTCCAAAGGTTGGGAAGAGCAATGCGGCTCAGAACAAGCCAAGGCCCAGGGAGGATAAACCAATGCTCATGTGTTTGCAATGACACAGGAAGAGGTTGAGACGCCAGCGACGTGGTGGCAGGTACCATTTTTATCAACAAGCTTCCTTCTTATGTGTTGTTTGATTGTGGTGCTACCCATTCGTTCATATCTAGGAGATTTGATAAAAATTTAGGGTTAGAGCCTGAAATTTTATGTGAACCATAGAGAGTAGAAACTCCTACCAACACTACCATTGAAACACATAAGATCCATCGGAACTGCGAGTATCCATAAACGACCATTCATTCTCTGGAAACCTGGTACAACTTAACATGGTCGAGTTCGATGCCATCTTATGGATGTATTGACTATCTAAGAACCATGCACTGGTAGATTGTCGAGGTAAGAGTGTGAAACTACAAACCCCTGAGCAAGAGGAGCTGATATATTATGGTAAGAACAAGGAGCGAAAAGTCCCTACTTTCTGCTGCCCAAGCATGGACAGCCATGAAGTCAGGAGAAAAAGTTTTCTTGGCAATGATCCACGAAGTAAAAGAAGGAGACGAACTCAAAATAGAAGACATCCAGTGGCACAAGAGTTTGTAGATGTGTTTCCAGACGACCTACCTGGAAAAGTGTCTGACAGAGAACTTGAGTTCGAAATCAACCTAGTGCCAGGGAAGGCCCCAATCTCCAAGAAACCCTACCGGATGGCACCTGCAGAACTCAAGAAGCTCAAGGATCAACTACAAGAACTGCTAGACAAAAATCAGATCAGACCCAGTGTGTCACCTTGGGGAGCTCCAGTGTTATTCGTCAAGAATAAGGATGGAACTATGAGATTGTGCATCGACTACAGAGAGTTGAACAAGATCACAATCAAGAATAAATATCATCTTCCAAGAATCTAAGACCTCTTTGATCAACTCAAAGGAGCTACAACCTTCTCCAAACTAGATTTGAGGTCGGGTTACCACCAACTCAAGATCAAGGCTGAAGACATCCCTAAAACTGCATTTAGAACAAGATATGGCCATTACGTATTCACGGTGATGTCATTTGGTCTAACCAATGCACCAATGGCCTTCATGGACTTCATGAACCGTGTATTCAAACCGTTCCTCGACAAATTTGTGGTGGTGTTCATAGACGATATACTTGTGTATTCACCAAGTGAAGAAGAACACAAGGAACATCATTGAATTACCCTTCAAACCCTCAGGGAGAAACAACTGTACGCCAAGTTCAAGAAGTGCGAGTTCTGGCTGAAAAAGTGTAGCATTTTTAGGCCATATAATTTCCTAAGCAGGAGTATCATGGACCCGAAGAAGGTAGAAGCTATCATGGACTGACCTATACTTAAGACAGTGACAGAAGTTAGAAGCTTTTTGGGATTGGCTGGCTATTATCGTAAGTTCGTAGAAGGTTTCTCTTCAATAGCCATACCACTCACTAGACTCACCCAGAAGAACTCCAAGTTCAACTGGAACGAAGAATGTGAGACAATATTTGAAACTCTGAAGTCAAAGCTTGCATCTGCCCCTGTTCTAACGCTACCCGTAGGAGACAAAAGCTTTACTGCCTACAGCGATGCTTCTAAAGGAGGACTAGGGTGTGTACTCATGCAAGATGGCGGGATGATATCTTATGCCTCAATACACTAAAAACGCATGAACACAACTACCCAACCCATGATCTAGAGCTAGCCGCGGTAGTTTTTGCTCTAAAGATTTGGCGACACTACCTCTATGGGGCAAAATGTGAAGTATTCACCGACCATCAGAGCCTCAAGTATATATTCACTAGAAATAATTGAATCTGAGACAGAGACGATGGCTCGAACTTTTAAAAGACTACGACTTGACAATAAACTACCATCTAGGAAAGGAAAATAAGGTAGCCAATGCGTTAAGTCAGAAGAACAAGAACAAGGTGATACTATCCTCACTCTCAGCTCAACCATGCCTCAAGGAATTGGTCAAAATCAATCAGGATCGAGACCCTTCTCTGACCAAACTTAAGGAACAGATCAAACAAGGGAAGGTGTCGGAGTTTCGAGTAGACCAAAAGGGAATCATTTGGATGAACAGAAGATTATGTGTACCCGACGTCGATACCCTCCGTCAGGAAGTGATGTCTGAAGCACATAAATCCAACTTCTCAAATCACCCAGGAAGTACAAAGATGTATAGAGATTTGAAATAACACTTCTTGTGGAATGGGATAAAAAGAGATGTAGCCGATTGCTAGATGCCACGTATATCAACAAGTCAAGGCAGAACATCAAAGACCTGGAGGATTATTGCAACCACTGAAAATTCCAGAATGGAAGTAGGAAAACATATCCATGGACTTTGTAGTAGGTATGCGGAAAACAAGATTAGGCCATGATGGGATATGGGTAATCGTGGATAGGCTAACGAAGTCCGTGCACTTTCTGTCTGCTGAACTACGGCTTGGACAAGCTCGCTGCCTTGTACATGGACAATATTGTCAGACTACATGGAGTTCCAACCAGAATTCTGTCAGATAGGGATCCAAGGTTCGTATCTCGTTTCTGGAAGAGCTTCCAAGAAGCCATGGGAAGTAAGGTTACCCTCAGTATGGCTTACCATCCACAGACAGATGGCCAAACTGAGAGAATCATCCAGACCATAGAAGACATGTTGCGGACATGCACCTTAGACTTCGGTAGTAACTGGAGCGAACATCTACCTCTAATAGAGTTCGCAAACAACAATAGCTACCACAGCAGCATAGGAATGGCACCATTTGAAGCCCTCTATGGACGAAAATGTCGATCGTCACTGTATTGGGATGAGGTCGGAGAAAAGGCCATCACAGGACCTGAAATCATCCAGGAGACGGTCAAAAAGGTAGCCATCATAAAGGAAAGACTGAAGGCGGCCCAGGACCGACAGAAAAACTGGGCAAACTTAAAGAAGAACATTGGCCTTCGAGGTAGGCGAAAAAGTGTATTTCAAGGTTTCAGGCCCCGTGCTAATTACTCAAAATAATAGCACAATTAAGCACATAATCACGGAAGCGAAAATCGGGCTTAAAAATTTTCGAAATAATTTAGGCCTGAACTTAAAATCATACATTCAAAATATTCATAATTAAAATATGAGTTGACTCAGACTCATATAAAACAGGTAACACAATTATCAATTCAAATACAGATCCCCAAAAATACATAAGACACGGGGCATCCCCCGGGTTCGATACATAAATAAAATAACTGAGACTCATGAAAATGGGGATCGACCAGCTGAACCTCCACTATGTCCAGCTTAGTTACCTGAAGATCCTGCAAATGGGTAACGCAGACTCAAACAACACAAAATCAGGAAAACAAATACGAGGTCAAGCCTCAGTACGAAGAGCTATCTAAACAGCTAACATGCAACATGCTATAATCAATGCCATGAATGCATGAGGGCTATCAAAGATCGGATAGCTAGACCATCAAGTCAACTGGCAATCACAACAAGCGAGCCTCTATACCACGCACAGCAAGTCATCCGGTGGAAATCATCGGTCCGTGATCTTCAGGGTCCGTCAACCCATCACAGTGTTAGAGTAGATGCCCAACTAGCCAACTTGTGGCGTGTTGGTTTATAGACTCTTGTATATGACAATCTTTATATATTATATTCGCATTTGTTTATGGCATTCTTTACTTTCATTGTGTTGTATGATGATTAACAATTGCGTTGAGTAAAGACCTAGAATGCACCATAGTGTATGTTAGATGTGATAGTGGGTATGACGGCTATCATTAAACACATCTAATAGTCACTGTGTATTCTGAACACGTTCCTAGTCGATTGGGCCGTCAAAATGAGGATAAGGCCGCCCGAGATCGAGACTAGTATCTGTGATGCGAAGTACCATGTTTCATTGGTAGGGAACATTGTGATGTTTTGAGCATGCAGATATATAGTGACCTGGTGATCTATCGAACTACCCTCGTTTGGACTTTCCAAGTGGTTACCATTTGTCGAGTGGATAAGTCCGAGGTCTTGATTGTACTGATTAGTCCTCACGACTCGAAACGTCATTGAGACTCTACATGATAGGCATCTCACTTTGACCCGTTTGCCGACTCACTTGGGGTCATTAGGCGGCGGGATTGGGTGAGACCCCGATGCTTGTAGAAGTCGATGCTTCGTTGTCGAGGATTCACCGCTCGCAGACATGCGTGGATATCCTATGCTATCTGAGGGGATAATAGTGTATAGATCTCTGGCCATAGTACTAGAAGTGTTTTAGGTAAATGGGTTTACCTAGTTACACTCGCGATGTCACTATTCGATCTCCAAGATGTATGCATAGCTATCGGATCTATAGCGACTCTCGATTTACCAATGGTCGTTGATCTGATCGGGATATATGGATTGAAAGGACCGTGCTGTACACTAACCACGACCAACTGGTTTTTGCAGGCACTATCAGTGATACCTAGGGGATCAGGGGGCGATGTTGCTAGACGCTCTTACCATGATCCGATGGGCAAGTCCGGAATTGTGATTCCGGAGCCACAATGGTTGTGGGCCCACGGCTAGCTGTATCCCTGAACCATTGAGGGTCACACAAGTACTAGATTCGAGATTCCCGCACGGATACTAAGCTCAATGTGTTGAGCACTTGAGGAGGATTTTGGGTAGTGCGACTTCCTAAAAGTCAACAGGGGTCAAATCGTGATTTCCCGCTGTTGAGGGGCAAAACGGTCATTTTGCACTGGGGTTCTGAAAAATGGTTTTTCAGATCATAGTATTCAGTTTTGGAAAATGAGTCGATCGGTCCGATCTGATCGACGATCGGAGTTATGATGAAGTCACGGTGATAGGGATGAACCGAATGTTCATACGTTGGACCCGGGCCCGTTGGGCCGGTCCAAGTTTATCACTAGTCTATTTAATTAGACTTAAAACTTTAATCATGACATGAGATACAACAACTCTAACCCTAGAGCTCCTAAGTGCGCCGGCCCCTTCCTCTCCCAAAAGCCGCCGCCGCCGCCGGCCTCCACCGCCGCCGCCGCCGTTAACTTGATCGGACTTGCTCCGATCAGTTTTTTGAGGAGAATCCGTCCGTGCTGATCTCGTCAGGCCTTCTAGTGCAGCCTGACGAAGGAGTCTCGGTTCTGGTCGTGGACCGGATTGGAGACCCCCCAAAAACCCCCCCCCGCCGCCGGCCTCCCCCGCCGCCGCCGCCGTTAATTGATCGGACTTGCTCCGATCAGTTTTTTGAGGAGAATCCGTCCGTGCTGATCTCGTCAGGCCTTCTAGTGCAGGCTGACGAAGGACGGAAAGGAAACTACCTTTTGGGGGTCAAGGATGGCTGATATTATTCGGGTCCATGATCGCTTGATTGGGCTCTGTGTACCCACTAACTTGCTTTCGGAAACTACCTTTTGGGGGTCAAGGATGGCTGATATTATTCGGGTCCATGATCGCTTGATTGGGCTCTGTGTACCCACTAACTTGCTTTCCTTTCTCGATTTCATTAGAGGGTGGTGAAATCGTTAAAATAGTGGGAGGGTAATTGATAGAACTAA
>KV001972.1:29266-53367 GCA_001598015.1 Dorcoceras hygrometricum | reverse complement strand
TAGATAGATAGTGACCTGGTGATCTATCGAACTACCCTCGTTCGGTCTTTCCAAGTGGTTACCATTTGTCGAGTGGATAAGTCCGAGGTCTTGGTTGTACTGGTTAGTCCTCACGACTCGAAACGTCATTGAGACTCTACATGATAGGCGTCTCACTTTGACTCATTTGCCGACTCACTTGGGGTCATTAGGCGGCGGGATTGGGTGAGATTCCGATGCATGTAGGAGTCGATGCATCGTTGTCGAAGATTCACCGCTCGCAGACATGCGTGGATATCCTATGCTATCTGAGGGGATAATAGTGTATAAATATCTGTCCAGAGTACTAGAAGTGTTTTAGGTAAATGGGTTTACCTAGTTACACTCGTGATGTCACTATTCAATCTCCAAGATGTATGCATAGCTATCGGATCTTTAGCGACTCTCGATTTACCAATGGTCGTTGATCTGATCGGGATATATGGATTGAAAGGACCGTACTGTACACTAACCACGACCAACTGGTTCTTGCAGGTACTATCATTGATACCTAGGGGATCATGGGGCGATGTTGCTAGACGCTCTTACCATGATCCGATGGGCAAGTCTGGAATTGTGATTCCGGAGCCACAATGGTTGTGGGCCCATGGCTAGCTGTATCCTTGAACCATTGAGGGTCACACAAGTACTGGATTTGAGATTCCCGCACGGATACTGAGCTCAATGTGTTGAGCACTTGAGGAGGATTTTGGGGAGTGCAACTTCCTAAAAGTCAACAGGGGTCAAATCGTAATTTCCCGCTGTTGAGGGGCAAAACGGTCATTTTGCACTGGGGTTCTGAAAAATGGTTTTTCAGATCATAGTATTCAGTTTTGGAAACTGAGTCGATCGGTCTGATCTGATCGACGATCGGAGTTATGATGAAGTCACGGTGATAGGGATGAACCGAATGTTCATACGTTGGACCCGGGCCCGTTGGGCCGGTCCAAGTTTATCACTAGTCTACTTAATGTAGACTTAGGGGCTTTAATCATTAATGCATAACACACTTCAACCCTAACCCTAGAGCTCCTAAAGCCGCCGCCCCTCCTCTCTAATACAGCCGCCGCCGCCGCCTAGCGCCGCCGCGTCGCCACCCCTCTCGCCGGAATTTGTTCCGGGCAACTTTTCGAGGAGAATCCGTTGGTGATAAAATCCATCAGTCTTCTAGTGCAAGCTGATCGGAGGGAGATCGTTTCCGGTCGTGGACCTGATTGACGAATCTACCACCGCCTACCGTGAAGAGCCGGCGTTCTTGTAATTCCGGTTGGAGCCAGGCACGAGTTGCCAGCAAGGTAATCAACGAAAACACCCTACGAATGGTTCGTATTGTGTTTGAATTTTATTGTATTGATCATCTCCCAGGCAATTTTGTTTTCCGCTGCGACCCGGGAGGCGGGATCCGGATCCTACACCGTTGTTCCCCAACAAAAGCTGAACGACAGATTGAAGAAGAAGAACAAGAGATGTTCTAGGGCTGGTGAAAACTTAGTATTATTTTTAATGTTATTTTCGCTTCCGCAACTTTGATTTCTTTTGCAGTTGTAAAGATGATTATTTTTTATTATGTAAAAGACTGGTTTGAGCTATACTATGAGGCTTAATGTTTTAAAATTTTATAAATGTTTAATATTACCGATGTCATGAGTCTCGGTCTCGGGGCGTGATAGAGGGTAGTTCAGGTTTATTTCCGCATGATTTTTATCATATCTGTTCTACTTCTCGGTGCTCAGAACCTTTCAAGAACATGAGCTATTTCAGCTCGAGATTTAACAGACCAGATTGCGTGACCAATTTAGGCGTGATAAAGTTGCTGGTTGCATACTGCTTTTCTTTCAAACCATATTTTAAAATGTACGCAACTTGAGGGTTCTGTGTCTTTGGCTGTGTGAGAGTCGACGTGAGTTGTGACAGAGCTCATGAACACCCCCTCGAAATTCGATCCCAACAATTGTATCAGAGTGCTTTTGCGATCTGGTACCCCGTAAGATGGGACCAACACTACATTAGGTTCAGAGCAAGTACAAAGAACATTAAATGGCATCACCTACCATGTACGTTGTAAGGACAACAATGACACAATGTCAGAAACTTTACATAAGATTTTCAACGACTAGGAGATTGTGTCCAACGATAATATAAGACTAAGATTGATGACAAACACAATAAGAGAAACAGAGAGGGAAGAAAATAGAGGAGAGCGAAGAGGTCGACGATCAGATCTTAGGAGCGTAATCGTGAAAGTCGACTGTTGGGCCTATCAGCTTTGAAAAAGCACTTCCCAGTGTTTGAGGAAACATTCGAGAGTTTATTCACTGTAATATTTCTCACACATAGATTAACTCACATATATTAGAGCCGAGATCTAAATAGAATGGTTGAGTGAATCACACCCAAATACACATTAAAACTATCTTGACTCAAATATGTAAAACTTGGTGTTCGTAGTCTTTGAATAGAGACGTAAAAGATGTTCTTAGAGTTGAATTTCACACTTGTGAGATGATGTGTATAGACGATTCTAGGAGTCTCAGCTTTGATAAATGGGTAAGCCCAATTGAGGTGGGTCTGTACAGTTGCTATAATATCAAAGTCTTCTAGTAGAGTCTACTATTTTGGAAGAAGGGGAGATATAGAAGATTGAGCTCCGAACTTCCATAAATAAATTTATGATAAGTTCTTTACCAGATTTCAGCATCATTCATTGCATCTTTTAAAACCAGCTTGTAGTTTCAATTTTTCAGAGAGTACTTCGGGTTGTTTCCACATGATTTATTATCATACCCGATCTACTTCTCAGTGCTCAAAAGATTTCAAGGACCAGAGCTATTGCAGCTCATTAAATTATTTCTTAAAGTTCAGATCATGCGCGATCTGTTCCGTATTGTAGCGCACGATATATTTTTTGAACCTATCTCGTAGCAGAGCAGATTGTTCTTAAAAAGAGCATTTTTTTTAGATTGAAAATGTTAAAGGTTTGAGATCTACAAAAAAACCATGCGCCTAAAATGACATCGCTCCCTCCTCCGGCCACCTCAGGTCACGAAAATGGTCTAGAAATATTGGATTTTAAGATTTCCAACGGTACCACGCATGCTCCAAACGGAGTATCCAATCTCTGACAATTTTGAAAATACTCCGGCTAGTCGGAAAGTGTGTGTGTGTGTGTCGCACGATGTTTTAGTATGTGTTTTGGGTTTTTATAGATTTTTGGCCCTCGAAAAGTAAATTTGGTCCAAAATTCTAATTTTTATGAAACCCCAACTCTTTTGTGCTTTTTGAATATAATATGTCTTTTATGCCACCCGGACCCGGACTCCGGAAATACAAAATTTTAGCACAAATTCCAGCAATTCGCAATAATCATTTCTTTGGTGCAATTATTTTATTTCCACACTTTATAAATATTTAAATATTAATTCTACTCAAATAATGGGGTAATTAATATCAGGTCCTCACAAATAGACAGTATGTAATATTGCTTTCAAAGACATAATCTGGAAGACAATCTGATAGTCTTTTCTCTCGATTTGACTGTGTGAGACCCGAAAGATTAGTGGAGCAATTAATTTAATTAATTGGGTTTATCATAGACCGGATCAGACGTGAGCTGATCTGGGACGGGCCAGCTCTGAGCTGGTATGCTTAGTATACGTAAGCTGGTCTGGAGCAGATTAGAGCTAGATGATTCGAAGGAGAGCAAGATGGTCAGTGCGTGGAATAGCTCTAGGTTAATTTTCTTAGAACAGTCCGAGCTGGATGGTTGGATTGCTATTGTTGTCGCGAGATACTCTGGGTACGTTAAGCTGGATATTCGAAGCGGACGTCGTTTGGAGAAACCAGCTTAGAGGGGCACAATCTGATAGTACCGTGCGGACCGGCCTGGTTCGAGGGTTAGTGTAAACCGGTACGGTTCATGGGTATCAGCTTAGGTGAGAGATGATAGTGTGCGAGCTGGTCCTCTTGCGCGTGATCTGGTTGTCCCGAGCTGAGGTGCGGTGCGACGTCGTTTATGTGACGTCATCTTAGACTCTAGCTGGATGGTACGCGTGAGCTGGCCAAGGCGTAATCTGTTGCTACTGCGTACGTGTGATCTGTTCTGGTAGCGCGAACTGGATGACGTGTACCAGTTTGGACTCTGAGCTGAAGTTGGCCACTGTTCACCAGATCACAGGGGACTTATATATAGAAGACGTTGACCATATGCACGCCATTCTTCTCCAACACTTAGAATATTTCTCTCTCGTAAACTTACCCTCTACTGTAGCGTAACCCTTACTGTTCATCGTAACATGTTTCCTTCGATTCTCGGCAGTAGACGATGCAGCTTGGAGCAAGGTTGGTAGCGTTGAGTTCTCCTTTCCAAGGTGCTTATTTCTATATCTTTTTCGAAGGCTTTGGTGGACTAGAAAAGTGAACACAAAGGAGCTACCATGTGCTATCGGTTCGTATTCCGACCGATTGGATCTTCCGTTCAAGTAGTGCTTTCGAGTAAGTTTTAGGTCCTCCCTTATGCTTCGTTTAGAGCTAGATATCGTGTTTAAGGGGTAGGATAGAACTGGGTTGAGCTATGGCTTCTAGTTCGATAATTATGTGCTTACTGTCCCTGAGCTGATTCTCGTGTTTGGCTAAGAAGGTTTCAGATCTGAGTTGTTCGGGACTCTTGTTGTGGTAATTATAGCACAGAAGCTAAGGTATGAATGTGAGCTTATATTTACAGGTTTGATATAGACTGTGTGTAAATGAGCATGTGATGTTATGTTGAGCAGTGTGTATGATGTTGGTTCTATGCTATTGTTTGCATCTGATCTGTTACGTGCTATCTTGCAAGCTATTCTTATGCATACACGTATGTCATGTCGTTACGGTCTGTTCCTTGTGATCCTATGCTAGCAGCCTGCTGTGAGAACCTATGATCTGTTGTCTTTCGCTGTTGAGCTAACCCGTGTTGACAGGATGCGTGTGATTGAGCGGCTGGGTAGCTCCCATCCTGTGAGACCTGGAAATGTAATAGAGGATTAATCGTTGGATTAATCGGATTTTTGAGATTTCTGGTGGTTCAGATTTCTTATTGAAGGTTTCGTTTGTATTTTCGGGTCAGAAATCACAATTAGAGCAATTCTGGAAATTTTGGAATTTTCGAGTTTGAAATCTGAATTTTTGGTGAGATCTGTTGAACGCGTATATTATATCAGCAGCAATGCTGAGGTCGCAGGAAGCAGCAGCAATGCTGACGTGGATTTCAGACGTTGGTGTTTTAGTCGCAAGAATCAGCAGACAGCGTTATAGAACCCTGAAGCGACGACTTTTGGTGAACAAAAACCAGCTGTTGGTTTTGTTAGCGCGTTTCTTAGTAGCGACCAGCCGTTGAGTGAAACTACGTCATTTTGGGAATTCAGCAGTTGGTGTGTTTCCTCTAGTAGCGATCAGCTGTTGGGTTATGCGACGCCGTTTGCATTTAATTGAAACGCAGCGTTTTGGGGTATCAGTTGGTGGTCGCGTTATACGTTTACTGTTGAGGAATCTGATGCGTTATTTTATCCAGTCGCTGGTTTTGGTTGATCAGCTGTTGTCAGTAAGGATGACGTGTGCTATACGACGTCGTTTGGTTAAGTTGATGTGACGCCGTTTTGCGTAGCATTGTTTGAGGATTCATCTGTTGGTTTATTTTGTGATTGCTGGTTGTGTTAACAGCAATGCCTGCTGGTTGGGTTCTCAGCGATGTCGACTGGTTTTGTCGGTGGATCTCGCTCTTACTGCTGTCAGCTGTGACAAGTGTATATATATGAGAAGACATGATCTTCGATTTGATTAATAGATTCCATACTTACCGATATATTCTCCCGATTGTTGTTCTTTGCTTCGAACCCTAGAACATTGTTCACCGTATAATTTCTCCGACAATTCCCGTCGTTTACGGTCACCGTTTAGTACGTTTGAGGTAACGCTGGACTCCTCTCGTGAAGCTCTTTCATTCTATACCATCTCGGAGGCTGTTGTTAGCTTCTCGGAGGCTGTTGTTAGCTGAAAGTAAGATCACGAAGTTGTTTACTTCGGCCGTGTGTTCGCTATTCAGGTAGCCTTTCGAATTAGCGATAAGATCTTACCTTAGAGCTTTGTTATTGAGCTTCCTGTTGAGTAGAATGGTAGAGTAATTGCTGGTTGTAGTGTATAACTCCCAGCCGTAAGTTACTGTGAATTATCGTGACCTTCTGTGTAGCTTTTGAGATCTGTGCGTTGTGTGTTTAGCAGGTTTCAACCAGATCTCTCGGGTCCCTTGTTGTGGTAATTGTGCTCAGAATTAAGGTACGGATTTAGAGCTTGTGAATCAGCAGGTTTATGGCTTGAGTGAATTGTAGTTGCTGATATCGTGAGATGGTTGTGTATGTTTGCTGTTGTGGTTGCTGTTTTGCATATGAGTTATGCTAGTTGTTGCATACACGCATTATCATCTCATTTCAGCATTTGCAGCCATTGCTTTGTTGTTGTTGCTCTGTTTTCTTACCAGGATACGAGGGCGAGCGGTGATTCCGCACTCTCATCTCCCTGCTGGGATTTGTTATCCCCTATGCGCCGAGTGGTTAACTACCACAGTTCATAGGTTGGGCAACGGCGGTTGAGCTGTTGATGCATCTGGTATTGGTGGGCGAGTAGGGGTGAGTGGGTAGCTCCCACATGTCCTACACTCACCGTGGCCACACATATCTATTACAGATTCCGTTGAGCTGTGCATTGAGTTCTTTGGCTCCCTTCCTTGGTTGTAGCCTTCGGCTGTTGTCCCTGGTCTCATGCATAGCATCTGCATTTTATTCTTGCTGTTTACTGTTGTTTTGTAGTTGCTCTCCGTACTGGGGTTTGACCCCATGTCCCTCTGGGGCTTGGTTGTTTTGTTGTTTGTGTTGTTTTCAGGGAATCCAGGTTTTACAGCTGGTCATGGATTTCACACAGCTGGAGGTGCCCAGGAGGTGGTTAGAGTGTCCCAGTTATGTATATTATTTATGTGAGACTATCTTCCCACAATTATTCTAATCTCATCTTATGGCGACTAATTAAACCAATGAATTACTAAGTTGAATCTGGTTTTATGCGTACACTTTTTTTTAAAAAAAAACAAACCTTGTTTCTCTCATATTCTTGATTAACTCTTCATATGCAACGGTGAGCTAAGGAACTCAAATTATGTCATAAAAGCTGTTTATTTATAAACAGGGCATACATTGTACAATGATTTACACACTTAAGTTCACCGCAATAACTCCTGACCAGTTGTATTACAAAACCAGATACAACAAAGACTAGCAATACTTGTCCAAGAAGCTAAACTAACAGCAGGTTCCTAGTATTTTAGTTTGTCGCCCTTCTTCTAGGTTCTTGCTACCCCTGTCCCACCAATTCAGCTCTTTCCTCCTGTTGTCATGCACACATACAAAACAAAACAACAGCCGGAACACTCTGATGAGAAACAATCTCAGTATAATCGACAGGTTCATGCAATAACATAAAGAAGTTCATAACAAAAATATTAACTCAAAATAAACTGAACATATCCCTTCAACGAAGAATTGATTCAATTTCACATCAATGCCATCAAGATTTGTATCCGATCTTGACATGGATATCCATCTAACGAAATCAACTCAGACTTCGAAAATAAGGTCACCTCAGACCTTGGCATTAGAATCAATTCATTTTCTCTTTGTATCATCATATTCATATTGAAATAAAAGATCCACTACCTGTGATGGATCACACAGATAATCTCAAGTTCTAAATCAAGAACAATAACTATCAAGTATGTGGTTTGGCGGGATAACTCAAGAAATATCATTCTCGAGTACTCTACTCCCTGATTCTCAATGTCAAATTATACCTTCGTTTATCTCTGTTTTGGAACTACTTCAATTACCACTTCTAACTCCTTATCACAATAATTCCAGAGAAATTCACAGAATCAAATTCTGATGTCTGTAGCAAAAGTTACAAGGATTCGAATTCAATCTAATTTATAGGAGAAGATCTCTGTTTGCTGCAGAGTTCCCCATGCAATCCCGATGAATTCCACGTGTCATGCTGAGTATTTATCTACCAAAATAAGATATGCACGCACCGTTTGAACACATTCTTGTATCCATACATATCGCTAACCAGATTCCTCTACTATTGTTTAAACTCCACCAGTTGCTGTTCTAGATAAGCAGACGTTGCTACAGTAGGTATCTTACGACAGAACCCAATGTTTACTCTCAACAGATACCAGCTTTTCCTTTCGATAAAACCAGTAGCAACCATCAGACGTTGCATTTCTCTTCACGCCTCAAAAGATGTCGCATCAACTAATTAAAACGACGCCGCAGCGTGCCAACGACTGATGACAGATTCACTCAAAATGACCAACTACTGAACGCGAACAATTTAGATGACGTAAAGAATCACGTCATCTTTTCTGCCAATAGCTGGTTTCACTAAATAACCCAATGATGACGTATGGGATACGTCACCATCGCTGCCAGCAGCTGCCACAAGCATTACAATCAACACGCTGCGTTTCAACTTATCAAAACGACGTCGTCTCACCATCAGCGACTGGTCGCGTGAAATAATTTAAACGACGTTGTAATGAATATGTCATACTCTCTGTTATCAGCTGATCACACCACTTCATTCAAAACGCTGCGTTTTAACCTCCATAAAACGACGTCGCTTCTCACCAGCGATAGGTTCCTCACACCAACAGTTGGTCACCCAGTCGCAAGCAGATCCCTCACAATGCAACTACTAATCTACGCAACGACTGGTTTTCCACTGCGACTGGTTTTTCTCTACGACTGGTTTTCTCAAAATAACCGTGTATCACTCCTGTATCATCAACAACTGGTCGTTTTCTACCAGCTTTCATCAAAACACCAGAACATCAGATTCCTACTGAAATTCACCAATTCAACTTTGAATTTCAACCTAATTTCATTCGAAAGAATTTCAACTTGAAATGCAACATTTCCAGATATCCCGGGCATTACAATTTATATGCACTGGTATCACCACGGGTGGGATGTCCCGGGTGATGCTTAGTTTATTGTAGCTGGCTGATAGCCAGGGAATACCATTTTCTGTGCTGCCTTGTTGTATGTTTTAGCCTTTCTTGGTTGGTTTTGTAAACTGGGATATCTATTTTGAGTATTGTCGTATTTTAAATTATATTGTTTTAAACCGTCAGGCCAAAAGCAAAAAAAAATTTACCCGCTTTTTAGTAGCTTCCGCTTGTGTTTGTGTGATTTTACTCTGTTGTGAGCACGAGGCTTGACATTTTTGGTATCAGAGCTTAAGCTGGGATAAGCTCGATTTCTTTGATCACACTTGAGTCTAGGCACAGTGTCGTGTGTTGCATGTGCTTGACCTATGTGATTATGTGATGCATATTGTTGTGATATCTATGTTGTATCTGTTCTCTGTTGCCTTATCCTGTTGAGTGCCTTTGTATATGCCGCCTAGACGTAGAGCTAGAGGTAGGGGCAGTTTCAGGAGTCAGAGGGACAGAATGAAGATCGGCGTAGTGCTCCTAGTCGTACTCATAGTAGACATGATGAGGAGGAGAAAGTTTGTGACTTGCCTACCCCTGTGGAGAGGATGGACGTGTTGATAGCGAGGTTCAGAGGATGAATCCTCAGGTTTTCAATGGCGACGAGTCGAGCGAGGATGCAGATTCGTGGCTTCGGAATATCACTGGTCTTTTCGATCGTGTCCAGTATGACGACGAGCTTCGTTTGAGTTTGGTGACCCTTCAGCTGAGAAAGGGTGCAGAACGCTGGTGGCGAGGTGCTTCTAGTACTTTGTTGGAGACTGGCGTTGGGATTACTTGGGACAGCTTTTGCAAGACTTTTAGGCAGGAGTATGTTCCTGAGTCTTATGTGAACGCCCGTGAGCGGGAGTTTGATCATCTGGAGCAGGGCTCGATGTCTGTTCTGGAGTATGCTAGGAAGTTTTCTTCTTTGTTGGCGTACGTTCCGCATGTTTCTGGCCGGGAGAGGGCCAAGAGGACCAGATTGTTAGAGGGTTTGAACGAGGAACTGTATCAGATGGTGCTGACAAGCAAACCCAAGACTTATGCTGAAGCAGTTGACAATGCTATCGATATTGAGGAGGGTTTGAGTATTCGTCGTGATCGTAGGCAGCAGGTAGCGCAGGGTGGTCATCCCGCTGTTCAGGGAGCACAGTATTCGCAGTCTTCCCAGTCAGCCCATCAGCGCCAGCAGCAGCAGCAGCCGCAGGTGGCACAGTAGTCTGGCCGTCAGAGGTTCCGACCCTGCAGTCAACAGTTCAAGAAGAAGTCTGGTTCGGGCTCTTCTGGTTTAGGTAGCTCGAGTAGCAGCGGTTCTCGGGCTGAGTTTTGTGGTTATTGTGGTGGCAAGCATCCTTCGACCCAGTGTGTCGGTGTTCAGGGCTCATGCCATATCTGTGGTCAGTTTGGGCATTTCGCTAGGGTGTGTCCGTCATCTGGATCGCAGCAGGCCGTAGCCCCGTCTCAGGACCGTGGAGGACAGTCTAGGGGTCGTTCCCCTCAGTTTCAGCAGCTCAGGATTGGTGAGACTCAGTTCAGGCCGTTCCAGCAGCCTGGTCCGTCGCGATTTGGACAGTCATCTCAGCCGTTCTATTCTGGACCTCAGCATGCTCAGGCCAACGCCATTACTAGGGAGCAGGCAGAGGAGACACCTAGCAGGGTGATTGGAGGTACATGTCTTGTTTTCGATTTTCCTACGCGTGTGTTGTTTGAAAACGGTGCATCGCATTCTTTTATCTCTGATTATTTTGTCATTGAGCATGGTTTGCATACCATTTCTTTGTGCGATGTCGTGTCTGTTTCTACCCCGGGCGGTGTGAGCCTGTTCTCTCAGGAGGTTTTGTTACATGGCGTTTTGAGATTTGGAGAGCATGTGTTGGTGGCGAATCTGATTTCGATTGCATTGTTGGGATGGACGTGTTGTCTAACTATAGGGCCTCCGTGGATTGCTTCCATGGGATTGTTCATTTTAGGCCTTTGTCTGGCGAGAAGTGGGACTTCTACGGCCAGGATTCTCGATCGAAGATCCCGTTAGTCTCCACGATGGAGATGTTCAGTTTTTTATCCTTAGGGAATGTTGGTTTCATTATCTACGCTTTGGATTCGTCTTCTTCTTCCCGTGTGCAGCTTAGTGATCTACGGCCAGGATTCTCGATCGAAGATCCCGTTAGTCTCCACGATGGAGATGTTCAGTTTTTTATCCTTAGGGAATGTTGGTTTCATTATCTACGCTTTGGATTCGTCTTCTTCTTCCCGTGTGCAGCTTAGTGACATCCCCGTGGTGCGACATTTTCCCGATGTGTTTCCGGAGGAGATTCTTGGTTTTTCTCCGAGGAGGGAGATTGACTTCAGCATAGAGCTGGTGCCTAGCACAGCTCCGATTTCTCGTGCCTCGTATCGTTTGGCGCCTGCGGAGTTGAGAGAACTCAAGGTGCAGTTGGACGATTTGCTGGAGAAAGGTTTCATACGACCTAGTGTCAGGCCTCGTGCACAACACAGAGTCAAAACATGCAAAACATAACGGAAGCACTTAAAAAGTGGCTAAAAATTTTTCGCTTTTGGCCTGACGAAGAAAACATAATTTAGAATACTGTCATACTCAAAATAATCCCAGTTAACATAAAATCAAAATAACATAGTATCATTATAACGAATACAACACTGCCCAACGGCCAAATACAACAGCTGAAAACCACAAATCACAGATAGACTAATAACTATATAAGCCTAAGCACCACCCGGGACATCCCACCCGCGGCGATACCGGCGCAATAGATACTATACATAACTGGGACACGCTAAACACCTCCTGGGGCATCTCCAGCTGGATCATCTCCACGACCAGCGGAACAACCTGGAAAACCTGAACAACAAATAGGCAAACAAAACAAACCAGCCCCAGAGGGACATCGGGGTCAAACCCCAGTACGAAGTGCAGTATAAAACAGCAATCTAGATACAGCAATGTATCATGTCGTGCAAATGCATGAGCAGTACAAAGAACATCGGTAACAACCGGAGGGCCAAACTGAAAAGAAAGCAACAACTGTGACACATCACCGAGTCTCAGAAGCTACCGATCGCACCCAGTGGAAAATAGAGTGGCTCATCGTCGCACCTACACGGAAGCCACCCGCCAGGTCGCACGGAATTTCAAGTGGACACAACCACCCACCAACCTCTATCCAGGTCACTGCAACTGAGGACTGGGAACAACTCAACCAACATCCTCCAGCTGCTCCAAATCGTGGTTATGCAACACCGCACCGCACCACGAAGGAAGAGCTCCCACAGAGCAACATATCATGGCTAACAAAGGAACCATTGGCTCAATATGCTATGCAGATGCAGTAACATGCTTAACATGATGCATGTACGAGTAATGCCAGAAAACACAGCAAAGCATTCAAATAATCACATGCATAGCAACTCAACAGATCACCAAATAGCAGGTAATACACCAGATAGTTCAGCCAATAGACATGCATAATATACACAGCTTGCCTCTACACAAACACTCAGCACAGCTATTCAACACATAATACCTCCCCATGCTTATCTCAAAGCTGTAATACAAGCTCGATTCGTACCTTACACGGCAGAATACCTCAATCAGAATCTACCAACGTGCGGTATCAACAATATACAACTATGCTTCCTCACGGCTCATGGCAAAACTTCCACAAAGCTGCCCAGAAGCTGGAATTTGTTAAGAAACCTTGCAAATCAATTTAAATCCAGCCTTCTACAATTTACAGCCTACCTTAAGGAACTAAAATCTGGTTCTAAGCTCGCCAACACACAGTCACTAGAAATCTGGACGAAACCTGCTACACAACACGCACAAACAGATCTCAGAAACTACTCAACAGGTCATGGCAAATCACAGTAACTCAGAGCTGGGAGTAAACGCTCAAACCAACGATTACTCTAACAATTCAGCTCAACAAGAAGCTTAATTTCAAAGCTGTGAGTAAGATCTCAAAGCCAAACCGAAATGCTACCTGCACACAGCAATGCACTAACAAGGGGAGCTACTGCTACTGCTTCGTGATCTCACTCCAAGGCTAATTCAAACCTTCTAGCTGGTAATAATCGAAAGAGGAACTCCCAAGGAGTGCAGTGCCACCGACCTTGACCAAACCGGAGATGGGAAACGGCGGCAATCGGCGAATGAAAATCACGGTGAACAGTACTCTAGGGTTCGCGACGAAGAAAGAAAGTCGGGAGGATATTTTGCTAAGTATGGAGTCTCAACTAATGAAACAAAGACCAAGTCCTGCTTCTTATTAAACACGAGAAATCTGCTAAAATAAATCACCGCCATAAACAGATCTCCCAAGCAACCAACGCATGCACTAGACAATGTTCAGCAACGAAACGACGTCGCGCAACCATGGAAGAAGTCTGAACACTAAAGAAAAACGCTGGAGAAATCTGAATTATTAAACCATCGCAATACTAAAACAGATCTTACACATGCGCTACACATATATATCGACCAAACCAGATTCCACAACCACGCACGCTAACAACATTCGAAACCCCAAAACGACGTCACTTCAATACCACGGAGAAGTCTGGAGAATAAAAGCGCTAAAGTTGGAACATGCCACACAAACTACAACAATCGCTACAGGAGAGTTGACCACCGTTGACGTCTGGATGCTAACTCCCGCGAACCAGATCTCTCCATCAAGTGCTAAACCAGCGATCAACTCCAAAATGACGTCGCACAACACCATGGTGAAGTCTGGACGCTAATAAAAAACAGTGGAGAGATCTGAAACACTAAGCGCTAGCGTTGCAAAACAGATCTCACAAACACGCCCAGCCTAAACGACAGCGTATTCACTTATCTAAACGATGTCGTATCCACCCCAATACAAAAACACGTGGAGACCAGATCTCTACACACTAACGCAACAGATCTCTCCTACTCACAAGACAACCGGATCTCACAAAACGACGGCGTATCCACATCGCGCTACAGGATCTTTGACTAGCGTTGACATCTGGTGAACAAACCAACCAGATTTCACCTACGTCACCTGCTCCTGCGAAACGGCGTCGTTACAACTAATTCAAACGGTGCCGTATCCAACTCGATACAAACACGCTAAGGCAAAGTCTGAACAACTAAAACAGACCAACCAGATTTCACCTACGTCACCTGCTCCTGCGAAACGGCGTCGTTACAACTAATTCAAACGGTGCCGTATCCAACTCGATACAAACACGCTAAGGCAAAGTCTGAACAACTAAAACAGATTTCTAACTTCAAAATACCAAAATTCCCAGAATTGCTCCCAATATGAAATCTGACCCCAAAAACACATTCGAAGCCTTCCAACTGAAAGCTGGACCACCAGATTTGTCCATGCACAAATCTGAATTATTAAAATCCGATTAATTCCACAAATTAATCATATCTAAATTTCCATATCTCACACCTAGCATGTCGTCGTGGGGAGCGCCCATTTTTTTTGTGAAGAAGAATGATCGCTCAATGCGGATGTGCATTGATTTTCGCCAGTTGAATAAAGCGACTGTTAAGAACAAGTACCCTTTACCCAGGATCGATGATCTGTTTGATCACCTGCAAGGTTCTGCGGTGTATTCAAAGATTTACTTGCGTTCCGGGTACCATCAGCTGAGAGTAAGAGATCAGGATGTCGCAAAGACTGCTTTTCGTACAAGGTACGGACACTTCGAGTTCTTGGTTATGCCGTTTGGGTTGACCAACGCGCCTGCAGTCTTTATGGATCTGATGAACCGGGTCTTTAGAGAGTTCATAGATCAGTTTGTAATTGTGTTCATTGATGACATCTTGTTATATTCTAAGACTCCTTTGGAGCATAAGGAGCACCTGAGATTTGTCCTTCAGACTTTGAGAGACCAGCAGCTGTATGCTAAATTCTCCAAGTGAGAGTTTTGGCTGGATCGCATCGTATTCTTGGGACATGTTATTTCAGCCGAGGGGATTTCGGTGGATCCCAGTAAGGTTGACGCTGTTTTGAACTGGGAGCGTGCCAGGAATGTGTCAGAGATTCACAGTTTCTTGGGTCTGGCTGGCTATTACCGTCGTTTCATCGAAGGATTTTCTAGCATAGCAAAGCCGATGACTCAACTGACTCAGAAGGAAAAGCGATTTGTGTGGACTGAGCAATGCGAGAATGCATTTCAATTGCTCAAGGAGAAACTGACTACTACACCTGTGTTGGCTCTGCCGTCCGGATCAGGTGGTTTCGTTGTTTGTTCTGATGCTTCGCTCAATGGGCTGGGCTGTGTCTTGATGCAGAATGGTCGAGTCATTGCGTATGCCTCGCGGCAGTTGAAACCACATGAGACTCGTTATCCAGTCCATGATTTGGAGCTAATCCATGGTCTTTGCGTTGAATATCTGGCGTCATTACCTGTATGGCGAGCAATTTGTGGTGTACTCGGACCACAAAAGTTTGCAGTATCTGTTCTCGCAGCCTGACTTAAATATGAGACAGCGTCGTTGGATGGAGCTGCTAAAGGAATTTGATTGCGAGATCAAGTATCAGCTTGGGAAGTCGAACGTAGTGGCCGATGCTTTGAGCAGGAAGGCTAGTGAGATGCTTGCTTATATGAGACAGCGTCGTTGGATGGAGCTGCTAAAGGAATTTGATTGCGAGATCAAGTATCAGCTTGGGAAGTCGAACGTAGTGGCCGATGCTTTGAGCAGGAAGGCTAGTGAGATGCTTGCTTCGTTGTATATCTCTAAGGATCAGGAGCATCTAAATACTACTGGTTGGAGATTCTACCCGGCTGAGGACTGTGTTGTGGTTTCTTCTTTCCAAGTGGAGCCACAGATTGTTTCTAGTATTCGAGCAGCTCAAAGGACTGATCCTTCCATCCACGAGTTGAAGTTAAAGGTCAGGGCTGGAGAACTTGAAGATTATTCTGTTTCTTCTGATGGTTTCTTGAGGTTTCGTGGCAGGCTGGTTGTGCCTAGCCTCATTGATTTGAAGGAGGAGATCCTTCAGGAAGCGCACTGCAGTAGACATAGTGTTCATCCTGGTGCACGGAATGCATTGAAGCCGCACTTCTGGTGGGCTGGCCTGAAGAGCGATGTTGCTGGTTTTGTCGCTCGTTTTTTGAACTGTCAGATGGTAAAGGCCGAAAGGATGAGACCTGGTGGTCTGTTGCAGAGTTTGGAAGTGCCCCAATGGAATTGGGAGCACATAGCGATGGATTTCGTGACGCATCTGCCTCGTACCAGCAGCGGATGCGATGCTATTTGGGTTGTTATCGACCTTTTGTCGAAGTCTGCACATTTTATTCCCTATGGTATGACCTTTTCTCTGAAGAAAATGGCGAAACTGTACGTGGATTTTGTGTTTAGATGCACGGTGTGCCTGTTTCAATCGTTTCAGACCGAGATCCAAGGTTTACTTCCAGGTTTTGGAAGAGATTGCAAGCAGCTCTAGGTACCAGATTGGCTATGAGTACAGCGTATCATCCCCAAACAGATGGCCAATCTGAGTGAACTATCCAGACGTTAGAGGATATGTTACGAGATGTTGTTATGGATTTTGGAGGTAGCTGGCAAGACGCGTTGTCTTTGGTGGAATTTTCCTACAATAACAGCTATCAGGTGACGATTGGCATGGCGCCGTTTGAAGCTTTGCATGGCAGGAAGTGCAGATCACCGGTATGTTGGGAAGAAGTGGGGGAGAAGCAGCTATCTGCCCCAGACTTTGTACAGCAAATGAAAGATCATGTGGATCTAATTTGGCAGCGGATGAAAGCTGCCCAGGATCGCCAAGCCAGTTATGCGAATAAGAGGCGTCGACCTCTAGAGTTTCAGGTTGGTGATCAGGTATTTCTCAAAGTTTCTTTGTTTCGCAGTGTTATGCGCTTTGGACACAAGGGAAAGTTAGCCCCTCGTTACGTCGGACCTTATGAAATTGTTGAGAGGATTGGCTCTTTGGCGTATCGGCTGTTGTTGCCTCCGGAATTGTCTTCTCTACATGATGTCTTTCATGTTTCCATGTTGAGGAAGTACGAGCCAGATTCGTCTCATGTGCTGAAAACTTACGAGGTTGAGCTAGATCAGACGTTGAGCTATCAGGAGTATCCCTTGTAGATCCTAGGCAGAAAAGAGAAACAATTGAGGAACAAAACCATTCCGTTGGTGATGGTGCAATGGAGCAAACATGGTAGGGAAGAAGCTACTTGGGAGCTGGAGGAAAAGATGCAGCGCGAGTGGCCGCATCTGTTTGAGTAGCTGTTGTGCTAGATTCCCAGTAGAGGACGAAATCCTTTTTAGTGTGGGAGAAATGTGAGACCTGGAAATGTAATAGAGGATTAATCGGATTTTTGAGATTTCTGGTGGTTCAGATTTCTTATTGAAGGTTTCGTTTGTATTTTCGGGTCAGAAATCACAATTAGAGCAATTCTGGAAATTTTGGAATTTTCGAGTCTGAAATTTGAATTTTTGGTGAGATCTGTTGAACGCGTATATTATATCAGTAGTGCTGAGGTCGCAGGAAGCAGCAACAATGCTGACGTGGATTTCAGACGTTGTTGTTTTAGTCGCAAGAATCAGCAGATAGCGTTATAGAACCTTGAAGCGACGACGTTTTGGTGAACAAAAACCAGCTGCTGGTTTTGTTAGCGCGTTTCTTAGTAGCGACCAGCCGTTGAGTGAAACTACGTCGTTTTGGGAATTCAGCAGTTGGTGTGTTTCCTCTAGTAGCGATCAGCTGTTGGGTTATGCGACGCCGTTTGCATTTAATTGAAACGCAGCGTTTTGGGGTATCAGCTGGTGGTCGCGTTATACGTTTACTGTTGAGGAATCTAATGCGTTATTTTATCCAGTCGCTGGTTTTGGTTGATCAGCTGTTGACAGTAAGGATGACGTGTGCTATGCGACGTCGTTTGGTTAAGTTGATGCGACTCCGTTTTGCGTAGCATTGTTTGAGGATTCGGCTGTTGGTTTGTTTTGTGATTGCTGGTTGTGTTAACAGCAATGCCTGCTGGTTGGGTTCTCAACGATGTCGACTGGTTTTGTCGGTGGATCTCGCTCTTACTGCTGTCAGCTGTTGAGAAGTGTATATATATGAGAATACTTGGTCTTCGATTTGATTAACAGATTCCATACTTAGCGATATATTCTCCCGATTGTTGTTCTTTGCTTCGAACCCTAGAACACTGTTCACCGTAGCATTTCTCCGAAAATTCCCGTCGTTTCCGGTCACCGTTTAGTACGTTTGAGGTAGTGCTGGACTCCTCTCATGAATCTCTTTCATTTATACCATTCTCGGAGGCTGTTTTTAGCTGGAAGTAAGATCTCGAAGTTGTTTACTTCGGCCGTGTGTTCGCTATTCAGGTAGCCTTTCGAATTAGCGATAAGATCTTACCTTAGAGCTTTGTTATTGAGCTTCCTGTTGAGTAGAATGGTAGAGTAATTGCTGGTTGTAGTGTATAACTCCCAGCCGTAAGTTACTGTGAATTACCATGACCTTCTGTGTAGCTTTTGAGATCTGTGCGTTGTGTGTTTTAGCAGGTTTCAACCAGATCTCTCGGGTCCCTTGTTGTGGTAATTGTGCTCAGAATTAAGGTACAGATTTGGAGCTTGTGAATCAGCAGGTTTATGGCTTGAGTGAATTGTAGTTGCTGATATCGTGAGATGGTTGTGTATGTTTGCTGTTGTGGTTGCTGTTTTGCATATGAGTTATGCTAGTTGTTGCATACACGCATTATCATCTCATTTCAGCATTTGCAGCCATTGCTTTGTTGTTGTTGCTCTGTTTTCTTACCAGGATGCGAGGGCGAGCGGTGATTCCGCACTCTCATCTCCCTGCTGGGATTTGTTAACCCCTATGCGCCGAGTGGTTAACTACCATAGTTCATAGGTTGGGCAACGGCAAGTTGAGCTGTTGATGCATCTGGTATTGGTGGGCGAGTAGGGGTGAGTGGGTAGCTCCCACATGTCCTACACTCACCGTGGCCACACATATCTATTGCAGATTCCGTTGAGCTGTGCATTGAGTTATTTGGCTCCCTTCCTTGGTTGTAGCCTTCGGCTGTTGTCCCTTGTCAGGCCCCGTGCTAATCTCACAAGATTAGAGCACAATTAAGCACATAATCACGGAAGCGTAAAATCGGGCTTAAAAATTTTTGAAATACAATTGGGCCTGAACTTAAAACATCATTCAAAATACTCATAATAAAAATAAGAGTTAACTCAAACTCCAACAATTCAGGTAACAACAATATTCAATTCAAAATACAGATCCCCAAATACGATAAAACACGGGGCATCCCCCGGTTCAATACATATCATAAATAGACTGGGACTCAAGGAAACGGGGATCGACCAGTTGTCCCTCCACTCGGTCCAGCCTGGTTACCTGAAGATCCTGCAAATGGGTAACACAGACCTAAACAACACAAAGCAGGAAAAGAAATACGAGGTCAATCCTCAGTACGAAGAGCTCTAAAATAAACAGCAACTCATAAAACATGCAGTATCTAAAGTCATGAGATGCATGAAGCTATCAAGGAAAATCGGATATCAAGACTAGTAAGTCAACTGGCAAATCAAAAATCAGTCGAGCCTCTAAACCCACATAGTAAGTCAACCGGTGGAATCATCGGTCCGTGATATTCCGGCCCGTCAGCCATCACAGCTCGGTGGTATTCCGAAACGACAAGTCAGTCGCTCACCACTCCGATGATAGCGTTGGACTTTTCAGGCACACCACATCAGTCGCCCAGTCACAACGTGACTCTAATCTCAGGTCATCAATCGATCAATCTGGCTCAGGATGTATGCATGAATGATAAGGAAAACATATCTGATGCTCAAGATGTATGCATGAATGACAAGGAAAACATATCTGATTTCTTCATGCATAGAATATGTAAACAGCGCATACAAATCAGTAACTCAGGCAGTTCACATAATCACAGATTCCATAGAAGCCAAACTCATAACTTCAATACTAGCAGGTTATGCTCGAAGCTGTTAAATCACGCTCAATCGTACCTTCAACAGCTGATTCTACCTCAACAGATAATTACCAAGGAACGGCAGTTTCTTCCTGCATAATTCTACCCTTCGCTGGTCACGTCCAACCACAACGAAGTTCCTGGAAGCTGAAATCTGTACAAGGCATCTCATTCTTAATTCATATCTAACTCAAATCTGAACCTCAACATACAAATTCCTACGGCCAAGAACTCGAATCCAGTTCTACTTCTACACAAAGTACTACATCCAATACTAAGCTTAGAACGGTAGGAAAATGCTTACCCAGAAGCTGAAATTAGTAGAGAACTAACGGGTTCCACTACACGAAGAAAGCAGCAACTTAGCGATCCTCCCCAAGGTCTTTCTACAGCCTCAAATGGGTAACAATCGGTAGAGCAATTCACAAGGAATCCAGCACCACCAAGTTCACTCAAAACAACGGCGGGAAGCGGCGGCAATCGACGGAGAAAAGTCACGGTGAACAGTAGCTAAAACGAGGGCTTGGATATAGAGATAAGAAATATCGGGTTCAGAATAATTCTAAGTGTCGATCAACACTTATCTATAAATATATCTCAATCCAACTGTTGCTGTTCTCAAAATAACCAGACATCGTGAACAGTAGGTATCTCACAACAGATACCAGTCGTTATTTTCAACAAAAACCCGATTTTCCTCTTAACAAAACCAGCAGCAACCACCAGGCGTTGCATTTGCAAAGTAGCATCAAAACGACATCGTTCCTATTAAACAAAACGACGCCGCAGCGTTCCACCAGCTGACAACAGATTCTATCAAAACAACCAACGACTGGTTGCACTCAACAATCAAAACGGCGACGTAAAGAATACGTCAGCATCGCTGCCAACAGCAGACGCAACCAACAGCTGGTAACAAATTCCTCACAACTGGTACCAGACGAAATCCCCAAAACGCAAAGTTTCAACTTATCTAAACGACGTTGCCTCTCATCAGCGACTGATTCCTCAAACCAATAGCTGGTCATCCAGACGCAACCACATTCTCACAACGCAGCTGCTGATCAAAACTACCAACAGCAGTCAACGCCAAAAAGGTTGACCAACACGTGTCGCTTTCTCGTTAAATCTCGCACCCAAAGCAACTACTGCCAGCAGCAACCTCTTCAATTGCAACTACTGCCAGCAGATACCTCCTCAAATGCAACTACTGATTTCCAATTTCTACCAGCTACGAGCTGCAGTACCGTTGACTCGCGTTGACTCTTGAATTTCGCTGCGATTGGTTTCTAACACTTAGAGAAATTCGACAACCCAAAATCCCATGACTAATCCTACGAAACAGATTAATCACTATTCGATTTTCTCAAGATCCTCACATTCTCCCCACCTTAAGAGATTTCGTCCTCGAAATCAAAGGTAAAATCAGGGAAAAATTCAATCAATTCATTCCAACAACAGGATACAAAACAACAATTCATCTGATACAAACCCAAGAGTTCAAGATAACTGGGTAATAAACAAATATCAACTAGGGAAAACACAACCAGAACCGAAATCTTCACCAACGGAACTACTTTGTTCCTCAGCTGCTTCTCCTTCCTATCCAGAATCTGGACTGGATATTCAACATAACTCACAGCAGAATCCAGCTCAACTTCGTCGGTTCTCAACACATGGGATGGATCTGGCTCATATTTCCTCAACATTGACACATGAAAGACATCATGCATCGCTGCCAACTCATCAGGCAGTCTCAATCGATAAGCCAACTGTCCAATCCACTCGATAATCTCAAAGGGACCAATGAATCTAGGAGCTAATTTGCCTTTAATTCTGAAGCGCATCAGGCTCTTGAAAGGAGAAACTTTGAGAAATACTCGATCGCCAACCTCAAACTCTAACGATCGACGTCTTCGGTTAGCATAGCTGGTAAATCTATCTTGTGCAGCCTTCATTCTACTTCGAATCAAATCAATCTGATCTTTCATATGCTGCAAAAACTCAGGGGTAGAAAGCTGTCTCTCACCAACTTCTTTCCAACAAATCAGAGATCTGTATTTTTGACCATACAACGCCTCAAATGGAGCCATCCCGATAGTCACCTGGTAGCTATTATTATACGAAAACTCAACCAATGATAAAGAATCCTGCCAGCCACCACTGAAATCCATCACAACTGCTCGCAGCATATCGTCTAAAGTCTGGATGGTCCGCTCAGACTGACCATCTGTCTGTGGGTGATAGGCTGTACTCATAGCCAATCTCGAACCCATCGCTGCTTGTAGACTCTTCCAAAAACGAGAAGAGAATCTTGGTTCTCGGTCAGACACGATCGAAACAGGAACTCCATGTAATCTAACCACATGGTCGATATACAGCTTCGCCATTTTCTTCATCGAACACCTCACGTCATAGGGAATGAAATGGGCTGACTTCGAAAGTCTATCAATCACCACCCAAATCGCATCACATCCCCTACTTGATCGAGGTAGCTGAGTCACAAAATCCATGGCGATGTGCTCCCAATTCCATTGGGACACCTCCAAACTCTGTAGAAATCCACCAGGTCTCATTCTCTCAGCCTTGACCTGCTGGAAATTCAAACATCTAGCAACAAAACCAGAGATGTCGCTCTTCATGCCTTCCCATCAGTAGTAAGATTTCAAGGCATGGTACATCTTTCTCTCGCCCCGATGCACACTGTACTGACTACAATGCGCTTCATTCATGATGGTCTCTTTCAAATCGATCAAGTTCGGAACCACCAATATTCCTCGAAATCTCAGACACCCATCCGAAGAAACAGAGAAATCATCAGACTGACCACTTCGGGCTTTAATCTTCAACTCATGAATATATGGATCAGTCCTCTGTGCCTCCCTGATGTCACTCACAATCTGCGGTTCTACTTGAATCGAAGAAACCATAAAGTACTGATCAACCGGCTGGAAACGCCAACCAGAAGTACTCAACTGCTCGTAGACTTTAAAGACACTCAAAGACGAAAGCATCGCAGGATGGGTATTCCTACTCAAAGCATCTGCTACTGAGTTCATCCGCCCAGGCTGATACTGAATCTCACAGTTAAAGTCCTTGAGCAATTCCATCCATCGTCGTTGCCTAATATTCAGATCAGACTGCGTGAAGATATATTTCAGGCTCTTGTGGTCGGTGTACACCACAAATTCTTCACCATAAAGATAATGTCGCCAAATCTTCAAGGCAAACACTATCGCAGCCAACTCCAAATCATGAACAGGGTACCTCGTTTCGTGAGGCTTCAACTGTCGAGACGCATAGGCAATCACGTACCCGTTCTGCATCAAAACACATCCCAAACCATTGAGAGAAGCATCGGAGCACACAACAAATCCTCCGGATCCAGACGGTAGAGCCAAAACAGGAGCAGTAGTCAACTTCTCCTTCAACGTCTGAAAACTATACTCGCATTCATCAGTCCAAACGAACTTCCTATCCTTCTGAGTCAACTGAGTCAGAGGCCTGGCTATCGAAGAGAACTTATCGATAAAACGCCTGTAATAGCTAGCCAATCCCAAGAAGCTGCGGATCTCTGAAACGTTCCTAGGTCTCTCCCAGTTAAGAACTGCTTCGACCTTACTCGGATCCACCGAAATCCCTTGCGCTGAAATCACATGACTCAAAAAGATAATCCGATCAAGCCAAAATTCACACTTGCTGAACTTGGCGTACAATTGCGAGTCTCTCAACCTCTGCAACACCAATCTAAGATGCTCCTTATGCTCTCTCATACTCCTCGAATACACTAGGATGTCATCTACGAAGACGATCACGAACCGATCGATGTACTCGCTAAAGACGCGATTCATCAAATCCATGAAAACAGTTGGGGAATTCGTCAACCCAAACGGCATGACCAGAAACTCATAATGCCCATATCGAGTCCGAAATGCTGTCTTCGCCACGTCAGCATCTCTAATCCACAAACTGGTGATAACCAGAGCGCAAATCAATCTTCGAGTACACGACCGATCCTTGCAACTGATCGAACAAGTCATCA
>KV001971.1:65421-87087 GCA_001598015.1 Dorcoceras hygrometricum | reverse complement strand
AAGGCAGTGGACAAAACTCCGTATGAGATATGGATGGGCAAACCACCCAAGTACTCATTTATGAGGATTGGGGATGTCCTGCTTACGTGAAGCAGACAGTGGAAGATAAGCTGGATACGAGATCCATCTTATGCTACTTTATTGGGTATCCAAAGAATTCCATTGGATACTATTTCTACTATCCCAGCGAGACAAAAGTGTTTGTCTCTAGGAATGCCACCTTTATGGAAAGGGAATTTCTACTTGATAGAAAGGACAAAATAGTAGAATTCGAAGAGATTCGAGAACCAATTGAAGTACCAAGTGAATCTCCCGCACCTACTGAGCCAGTACTGGATGTGGTCGCACCTAGGAGATCCGAAAGGATCCCTAGGGCTCCTGAGAGATATGGTTTTCTCCTTGAAGATGATCAAGGTGATCAAGTTGTTGGATCTGATCCAAGAACTTTCAAGGAGGCAATTTCCGATGCTGATTCTAATTTGTGGCTTGAAGCAATGCAGTCTGAGTTCGACTCAATGCATGCAAACCAAGTTTGGACTCTCGTTAACCCTCCTGAAGGTCAGGGCTTCTAGTGCAGCCTGATGAAGGAGTCTCGGATCTGGTCGTGGACCGGATTGGCGAAACTACCGCAATCTACCGAGAAGAGCCGGGTTCTTGAAACACCGGTTGGAGCCAGGCACAAGTGCCAGCAAGGTAATCCGCTTAAACATCCTATGAATGTCGTAGTTTGTTTTGAATTTTTCGTATTGATCGTCTCCCGGCTTTCATTCTATTGTTCTTCCGCTGTCGTGCCGGGGGGCGGATCCGGATCCCAACAGCAGCTGCGAGAACTCCTAGACTCTACCAGCCCACGGCTGTTTCCTCAGAACATGTTTAACGTCTCTGTTCAAAGACTACCTACACAGAGTTTTACGTCATCGTGCTTGGACGGAAACTGATTGTGAATTGGTTTTGAGATTCATTCACCAATGGATGTGAATGAATCTCTGTGTGTGAGATTGTTACACTGAAATGCTCAACTCTCTGTTTCTCACACACTAGGGAAATTCTCTACAAAAGCTAATTCTAGCTCAACTGTCAACTCCAATAAGCTCCTCTACGAAAGATAGTTGACAGCTTCGCTTCTGATTTTTCTTCCCTTTCATTGTTGTCTTCTTTTGATTTTTCTTTTCTGTGCGACAACAATTCTCACGACCTCAGCTATACTCTTCAATGGCGATGCCTTCGTATATAAGCCTCTGTTCAAATAAAGTCCGTTGGACACAAAATATTCCCGTTCAAATGTGTTCTTTAAAGTACCGACAGGGATTTTCCTTTGTGTCCTTTCTTTTGCAGGCCTATTTGTCGTCTTCAACATTTGAAATGAGCTCAGCAGTTGACATCCAGCTTTGGTAACTCTTCGTAATTTGTCAACTGCTTCGCTACTGATTAATTCTTTAACTGCTGCGACTGGATTCTTGCGACTGGTTGAATCTCTACACTTCGCCTGCTTTACTTGCGTCTGGATCTTCTTGTCGACTGGTTGAGCAGGTGAAGATATGCTTGCAGCTGGTTGTCCAGTCGTTGGTCGTGAAATGTTTGCGACTGGATTTCCCGACGACTGGTTAGATCAAACGATGTCGTATCAACTTATTCAAACGACATCGTTTGCTATGCATCCTCGACTGGTTAAATATATCACTGTAGTTCTCGTCTGGATGTACTGTAGCTGCCTGCTGGTCATTACCAACGCGAAGTCCTTCTGCTGAATCCTTAGCGCGAAAGCAAAACGCTGTCGTATCAACTTATTCAAACGACATCGTTTTGCTATCGCTAACTTCAAGTATCATCTGCTGGTGAACAGTAGCTTGCGACTAAATACGACTTCCTGTACGACGTCGCTTTATCTCTTGCGTCTGGATCATCCATCGACTGGTTCTACTGTAGCTTCCTGCTGATTGTGATGTAACTGCTGATGTCATCATCGCTTAGCTCTCCAGCTGGTCTTCTCGAACCAGCTGATCTTTCTTCATATGCTAATCATGATGTCGTCACCGATGACATCATCATCGATGGTCCACTTAGATGTTCCAGCTGGTTCAACTTGGCCTCCGCCTGATTACGAACAACTAACTCAACTTTGGACGTCTCCATCGCTAATCCAGCTGCCGTTTACAATGATTAACCAAACCAGCTGCTGAACTTTATCTTTTCAAACCATCGACTGGACAGATTCTGCTACTGTTCATCTTCTTCTTCGATCCTAAAATCTGTACACTAAGTAGAATTGTTAGAAACACAATAATAGGTTTTGTGTAATTCAAAACTTAATCAGAATCTTTGTAAACAGATCGACTGGTTCTCAAATCCAAAAGCTGGATTGTATAACACTCAAAAGCTGATACCATACGTTGCATCAAAACGCTGTGTTCCATCTAAATAAAATGGCGTCGCATAAACCCAACAGCTGGTCACTAACCCATCGATTGGATTCCTTAGCGCTAAGTAAAACGACGACGCATAGCCTACGTCATCCAGTCGCTAGCTCTCGCGCAAAACAACCAGACGCAAGCTACAGGAAACCAGACGCAAGCTACAGGAAAATTGACCATCGTTGACATTTGCTCCCAGCTGGACAACCAGTCGATACACACGCGAACAAAACCTCGCAGCTGGTACCAGTCGCAACATTCAAAACGGCGTCGCATCA
This sequence comes from Dorcoceras hygrometricum, assembly GCA_001598015.1. Classification (NCBI taxonomy): domain Eukaryota; kingdom Viridiplantae; phylum Streptophyta; class Magnoliopsida; order Lamiales; family Gesneriaceae; genus Dorcoceras; species Dorcoceras hygrometricum. Next base: position 84,398 of record KV001971.1, on the reverse strand, counting down.
ACTAATCAAAACGCTACCGTTTTTCCCTCAACAAACGAGATAAAGCAGCAGCTGGATACAAACACTCTACCAGTTTTCACTTAGCACTACGCATCCAGATTTCACTAAAACGACGGGGTTTAGGAATCTCGCGCTACCAAAACACGCTACGACTGGATTTCACCAAATCAACCAGCTCTTACCACAAAACCAGATTTTACCCAAAATCTCAAAAATACGAAAACTTCCAGAAATGCTCTAAATGTAAAATCTGACCCGAAAATACAAACAAAAAATCCAAACAGAGATCTGAATCACCAGAAATCTCTGAGAACCGATTAATTCCAACCAAATTAATCTTATACAATTCCATGTCTCACAACAACACTAAGCCAAACCGACCAACGCAAAACGTTGACATCTGTCCAAGAATCCTCGCCCATTAACAAATTTCACCGAATTCTGAAGATTAGCGCTAAACAGCGATTACTCAACAAAACAACTACGTATGGAATTTGCACCAACAAAACACGCTGCGAACCAGCAAACACCAGTGACCCGATTTCACTAGAAATCCAAACGGATCTCTTCACAAAACAGATTTCTCATAAAACCAATTAATCATATTCGAATTTCTGGATCTCACATTTCTCTCCACCTTAAAAGATTTCGTCCTCGAAATCGAGGCGACAACTCTGGAATAAAACAAAGCCTCCTCAACAAAGCCAACGCTGGAAAGTTCGGTTATACACAAAACAATCAAAAGCACTCTAACTCTCAACCAGGAGACTACTAAACTAACGTTCAAGATAACCAGGAGCACAATCACAAGCAACCAACTGCTGGAGAATCACAACAGACATATATTAAAACGGTGTCGCAGCGACTTAACAAAACGACGTCGCACCGCTTACATCATCAAATCTGCCACCAGCTGGTCGCCTAAAACCATCGGCTGGTTCTCAAATCCAAAAGCTGGATTGTATAACACTCAAAAGCTGATACCAGACGTTGCATCAAAACGCTGCGTTCCATCTAAATAAAACGGCGTCGCATAAACCCAACAGCTGGTCACTAACCCATCGACTGGATTCCTTAGCGCTAACTAAAACGACGACGCATAGCCTACGTCATCCAGTCGCTAGCTCTCGCGCAAAACAACCAGACGCAAGCTACAGGAAACCAGACGCAAGCTACAGGAAAGTTGACCATCGTTGACATTTGCTCCCAGCTGTACAACCAGTCGATACACACGCGAACAAAACCTCGCAGCTGGTACCAGTCGCCACATTCAAAACGGCGTCGCATCAACTAATCAAAACGCTACCGTTTTGCCCTCAACAAACGAGATAAAGCAGCAGCTTGGTACAAACACGCTACCAGCTTTCACTTAGCACTACGCATCCATATTTCACTAAAACGACGGCGTTTAGGAATCTCGCGCTACCAAAACACGCTACGACTGGATTTCACCAAATCAACCAGCTCTCACCACAAAACCAGCTCCCACAACAAACCAGATTTTACCCAAAATCTCAAAAATACGAAAACTTCCAGAAATTCTCTAAATGTGAAATCTCACTCGAAAATGCAAACAAAACATCCAAACAGAGATCTGAATCACCAGAAATCTCTAATAACCGATTAATTCCAACCAAATTAATCTTATACAATTCCAGGTCTCACAACAACACTAGGACAAACCGGTCAACGCAAAACGTTGACAGCTGTCCAAGAATCCTCGCCCATTAACAAATTTCACCGACTTCTGAAGATTAGCGCTAAACAGCGATTACTCAACAAAACGACTACGTATGGAATTTGCACCAACAAAACACGCTGCGAACCAGCAAACACCAGTGACCCGATCTCACTAGAAATCCAAACGGATCTCTTCACAAAAACAGATTTCTCATAAAACCAATTAATCATATTCGAATTTCTGGATCTCACATTTCTCTCCACCTTAAAAGATTTCGTCCTCGAAATCGAGGCGACAACTCTGGAATAAAACAAAGCCTCCTCAACAAAGCCAACGCTGGAAAGTTCAGTTATACACAAAACAATCAAAAGCACTATAACTCTCAACCAGGAGACTACTAAACTAACGTTCAAGATAACCAGGAGCACAATCACAAGCAACCAACTGCTGGAGAATCACAACAGACATATAACTACAGAAATCTGACTCAACGCTTAACACAACTTAGCGCAGTCCTTCGCTCCATAACTTCACCTTAACATAAACACGCCATGCAAGGAGAATAATTCATGTTGGCACTGCCAAACTAAAAACAGAAACAGTCCTTACTGCAATCTCCAAAAGATCGCACACCACAAAAGGTTCGTCGTAAAACACCGCGATACTTAAAACAGCTGATGCTCAAAGGTTAAGTTACCACAAAAAAATGCCAAAGAGGGATCAACAAAAGAACAACCAGTTAACCAACGGAGTAGGAACAAAACTTGAATCTGAAGGAAACAAAACACAATAATAAAAGGTTGTCCCAACATGGATGAGGATACGCTCCACACATCTCAGATTCGGTCTCTCAGTTATCCTTTCCAAAATTCCTTGTTAACCAAAACAGTCAAATTGAGGGTCTAGTCCCGCTCATTCCATCAGTATTCAACACAAAAGAAGGATCTGATATACAATTTCCTCGGCTTTAACACATAAAACACACTACGTGTCTATAACAACACTGTCGGTACTCGCAAATCGCACACCACAGATCCAATTATCCCAAATCATACAAACAACTTGATGAATCTGATAGAAAACCTACCCTTAATTCTCAAATCCCTTTAGATCTAAGAAGGAGAATTTCGTAAGAAACACAGAGTTCACAAACAGAGGTTCAAAAGTCCACACATAACAAGCACAATCTGGTTACAGGTCACACTTACCCACCGTTTCAAAGGAACCAGACCTCTTTGGTCAACCACCTATGGCTCAACCTCTGAAGAAAACTACTAAATTCTCCACATTTCCTCTAATCACTGAGCAAGATTTGTACTTTCCGCGGTACAAAATCCCAAAAGAAGGTTATACCAAACCTCTCTTGGCAACAAATGCCACATCAAAACTATACCAATCCTTGGTATGATCTCTCAAATTAAGCATCTGATCAGGGAAAAACGATAAACTCGTAGTCTCTCGAGACCCAAAAACATCGAAAACTCTTCCAACTTCGGAACAAGAGCCTAGAGTACTTCCCAGCCATTACAAACACCAGAAAACTAGGCAATCTTGCTAGTGGATCACCACCAAATCCTCTTGCTAGTTTCCCAAAGTAAGCCTTAACACAAGGACAAAATGGGCTGATGTAGAAAATCCAACAATTATCAGTAGCGAGCTTCTCTCGTGCAGGCAGACGTTAAACTCACAAACAAACTGAACTGGGTGAAGACAAAAATCGCTAATCGCTCTCCACCTTAAAAGATTAACGCTAAGACTCCAAGGTAAATAAAACAGTGTCCAATACCGAGACAAAGGTGGGGCATCACATCTAGCAAAGTCTCTACAATCCGTAACGCAACTATGCCTCGCAGAATGCAATGAGAGGGACTACAACCGAAACAGGGAGTCCACAAAAGTTCAACAACTCAAGACCAATCGAAAATCAAAGACAAGGATCAACAAACAGATGTGGCCACAGGGTGTGAACATATGAGAGTTACCCACTCGTCTCAACGCACGGTACTAGGTGCACAACAATCACTCAACCTGCGGTTGCCCAACTCATGAACTGTTGTAATTAACCACTCGGCTCATAGCGGCTAACAGAACCCAGCAGGGAGACAAAAGGCACAACCTTCCCGTTTATCATCCAAAACAACACCCTGGCACTCACAGATCAATACCCAAAGCCTACACAAGGAACAGTTAAACGAATCGGGTTTCAACAGCTGGATACACGCAACTCGCAAAACAACTCAACAGCTGGGAACACAAACAACAGATATCAAAGGGAGTTCAAATACTGCAATTCTGCTGTTCCAATGAGAAAAATCAAAGAGGATACACCCAGTACTAAAGATCACAGGGAGAATCAGTGAAATCTCAACGGAAACACGTCAGGGAGAAATTCTCAACAAGTAAAAACTATCCTCTCAACAACGAGGAGCTAAACACTCCCAAAACAAACCACTTCCCTAACAGGACTTGCTCAACAACTTGCTAACCTAACTCAGCATCACTCTACCCAGTACTAAAGATCACAGGGAGAATCAGTGAAATCTCAACGGAAACACGTCAGGGAGAAATTCTCAACAAGTAAAAACTATCCTCTCAACAACGAGGAGCTAAACACTCCCAAAACAAACCACTTCCCTAACAGGACTTGCTCAACAACTTGCTAACCTAACTCAGCATCACTCTCGGAACGACAACTTCTCCACCGGCAGGAGTAACAAAGACACTACATCACACAGATGAGATGGGGCGGAAACATCCTCACGCACCACCAAACAACAAATACAATCGTAAGCGAGCGCGATGTCCACATGTCAACTAAACTCACACAGAGTTAACAAGCAAGGAACAACTACCTGTACAATCTCCTCCGGTCAAGACATCATCTCGCTCCCCAGTTTCCACATCCACCTGAGTAGGCTGAAGTCCCAATTTCTCAGACAGAGAAAGCTCTCTAACACCAGAAGCCTCTGAAGACTGAAATCCTGAGCGCTGGGACTGAAAAGGTCGACAAAATCGCCTCGAAGAACTCCTAATCAAAGCCTGCTGTCCCAAAGTAGGACACACTCTAGCAAAGTGCCCAACCTGACCACAATTGTTGCAAGCTCCTCGCACTCCAACGCATTGAGAAGGTCGATGCTTATCCCCACACTGACCACAGTATGAAACATTCGTCCTCACTCCACCCGAACCGCCAGAACTCGAACTGGATCTCTTAAAGTGCCTTCCTCTTGGTCTAAACCTCTGTCGACTCAAAGACTGAGGTGCCACAGAAGGTTGGGAGGACGACGTTCCAGATGGCACAGGATCCACACTTTTTCCTGTCGACTGCTGCACTCGAGTCTGTCCAACTGTAAGGCTTTCCATAAGGTCAACCGCTCTGTTGACAGCATTTGCAAGAGAGAGAAAGGCTGAAGACTGACTCTCACTAAATCCCAAAGGAACACTCGGTTGGGAGGCATCCTCTCTAGAAGCACTAACCGAAGTCCTCGAATCAACCACCGCTTGCCTACTAGCTCTACCTCTTCTCCTAGGTGGCATCTCTACAAGACACTCAAAGGTAAGCACACAGGCAAGTAATTCAAGTAGTCAAGCACAAACCAAAGAACAACTACTGTGCCTAGACTCACATGTGATCAATGAAATCGAGCTTATCCCAGTTTAAGCTCTGATACCAAAATTTTCAGGCCTCGTGCACAACACAGAGTCAAAACATAGCGGACGCACTTAAAAAGTGGCTAAAAATTTTTGCTTTTGGCCTGACGAAGAAAACATAATTTAAAATACTATTATACTCAAAATAATCCCAGTTAACACATAAACAAAATAACATAATAACATTATAACTAATACAAACACTGTCCACGGCCAAATACAATAATAAACCAAAAAAACAAGTAGGCAAACAAAACAAACCAGCCCCAGAGGGACATCGGGGTCAAACCCCAGTACGAAGAGCAACATAAAACAGCAATTCAGATACAACATGCAATGAATCACGTCGTGCAAATGCATGAGCGGTACAAAGAACATCGGTAACAACCAGAGGGCCAAACGGATAGGAAGCAACAACTGTGACACATCACTGAGTCTCGGAAGCTACCCGATCGCACCCAATGGAAAATAGAGTGGCTCATCGTCGCACCTGCGCGGAAGCCACCCGCCAGGTCGCATGGAATTTCAAGTGGACACAACCACCCACCAACCTCTATCCAGGTCACTGCAACTGAGGACTGGGAACAGCTCAACCAACATCCTCCAGCTGCTGCAACTGAGGACTGGGAACAACTCAACCAACATCCACCAGCTGCACTCAATCATGGTTATGCAACACCGCACCGCACCACGAGGGAAAAGCTCCAACAGAGCAACATATCATAGCTAACAAAGGAACCATTGGCTCAATATGCTATGTATATGCAGTAACATGCTTAACATGATGCATGTACAGTAATACCAGAAAACACAACAAAAGCATTCAAATAATCATATGCATAGCAACTCAACAGATCACCAAACATCAGGTAATACGTTAGATAGTTCAACCAATAGACATGCATAATATACACAGCTTGCCTCTACACAAACACTCGGCACAACTATATAACACATAATACATCCCCATTCCTATCTCAAAGCTGTAATACAAGCTCGATTCGTACCTCAATTTTGTGCAACAAATACTACAATCAAAGGTCCCGAGAAATCTGGATATCAACCTGTCGAAGCACACAGGGCATAAATCACAGGTACACTAATACACAGAAAGCACGCTGGGAGTTACACACACAATCAACCAGCTATCATCCTACACAACAACTCAACAGGAAGCTCGATTCTAGGCTAGGAACAAGATCTCGTCGAATAAACGAAGTTATACCTGAACTACGAGATGCGCAAGCTAAACCAGCAACTTCGTGTTTCTGCTCCATCCCACAACAGCCTCCAAAAAGGGTATAGGATGAAAGAGCTTCTCAAGAGGGGTCCAAATCTACCTCAAACGTACCAAACGGTGACCGGAAATGATGGGAAGTGCCGGAGAAATGCTACGGTGAACATTATCTAGGGTTCGAAGCGAAAAACACAATCGGGGAAAAATATCACTAAGTATGAAATCTGATATCTCAAATCGAAGACCAAGTCTTCCTTAAATACACGCGTAAAAGCTGGTTAAAATCACCCACCGACAAAACCAGTCTACGCACGCTAAAAATACAACCAGTAGGTGCAAAGAAACCAACTGCTGAATTCTCAAAACGTTAATCAAAACGGTGTCGCAGCGACTTAACAAAACGACGTCGCACCGCTTACATCATCAAATCTGCCACCAGCTGGTCGCCTAAAACCATCGACTGGTTCTCAAATCCAAAAGCTGGATTGTATAACACTCAAAATCTGATACCGGACCTTGCATCAAAACGCTGCGTTCCATCTAAATAAAACGGCGTCGCATAAACCCAACAGCTGGTCACTAACCCATCGACTGGATTTCTTAGCGCTAACTAAAACGACGACGCATAGCCTACGTCATCCAGTCGCTAGCTCTCGCGCAAAACAACCAGACGCAAGCTACAGGAAACCAGACGCAAGCTACAGGAAAATTGACCATCGTTGACATTTGCTCCCGGCTGTACAACCAGTCGATACACAAGCGAACAAAACCTCGCAGCTGGTACCAGTCGCAACATTCAAAACGGCGTCACATCAACTAATCAAAATGCTACCATTTTTCCCTAAACAAACGAGATAAAGCAGCAGCTGGATACAAACACGCTACCAGCTTTCACTTAGCACTACGCATCCAGATTTCACTAAAACGACGGCGTTTAGGAATCTCGTGCTACCAAAACACGCTACGACTGGATTTCACCAAATCAACCAGCTCTCACCACAAAACCAGATTTTACCCAAAATCTCAAAAATACGAAAACTTCCAGAAATGCTCTAAATGTGAAATCTGACCCGAAAAAGCAAACAAAACATCCAAACAGAGATCTGAATCACCAGAAATCTCTAAGAACCTTTAATTCCAACCAAATTAATCTTATACAATTCCAGGTCTCACAACAACACTAAGCCAAACCGGTCAACGCAAAACGTTGACATCTGCCCAAGAATCCTCTCCCATTAACAAATTTCACCGACTTCTGAAGATTAGCGCTAAACAGCGATTACTCAACAAAACAACTACATATGGAATTTGCGCCAACAAAACACGCTGCGAACCAGCAAACACCAGTGACCCGATTTCACTAGAAATCCAAACGGATCACTTCAAAAAAAAGATTTCTCATAAAACCAATTAATCATATTCGAATTTCTGGATCTCACACGTATTGTTTAGCGCTTGCAGAGTTGAAAGAACTTAAGGTGCAACTTGAGGAACTGTTAGAGAAGGGTTTAATAGACCGAGCATGTCGCCGTGGGGAGTGCCTATTCTTTTTGTGAAGAAGAAGGAAGGGTCGATGAGGATGTGCATCGACTTTAGGCAGTTGAACAAGGCTACCGTGAAGACCCGTTGCCTAGGATCGATGATTTGTTTGACCAGTTGCAAGGGTATGCATTTTATTGGATGATCGATCTGTGTTCGGGGTACCATCAGTTGCGCATCCGAGAAGCTGATGTTTCGAAAACTGCTTTTCATATGAGGTACGGGGATTATGAGTTTCTAGTTATGCCGTTTGGTTTGTCGAATTCCCCTGTAGTTTTTATGGAATTGATGAATAGAGTCTTTAGAGAGTTCATCGATCAGTTTGTGATAGTGTTCATCGGTGATATTTTGGTGTACTCTAAGACTCTGATGGAGCATAAGGAGCATTTGAGAGTTGTTGTCAGGCCCCGTGCTAATTACCAACAATTAACACATAATAAGCGCATAATTACGGAAGCTTAAAATCAGGGCTTAAAAATTTTTCGAAATACAAAGGCCTGAACTTCAAATCATTCAAAATATTCGATATTTAAAATAGAAGTTTACTCAACTCGATACAGCAAGTAACCACATAAATCAATTCGAAAGACAGATCCCCAAATACATGATAACACGGGGCATCCCCCGGTTCAATACATATAATAAATAAACTGGGACTCAGGGATGCGGGGATCGACCAACTGAACTTCCACTCGGTCCAGCTTGGTTACCTGAAACTCCTGCAAATGGGTAACACAGACCCAAACAACAAAAGCAGGAAAAGAAAAACGAGGTCAAGCCTCAGTACGAAGAGCTATCAAAGCAGAAAACATACAACAAGCTATAATCAATGCTATGAATGCATGAGGGCTATCAAAAAGTCGGATAGCTAGCCCAGTCTATCAACTGGCAACTCAAATCAAGCCTCTATACCACAAAATTCAGCAGCAACTAACAATTCAACAACCGCGCGCTAACACTGCAAAACGACACCGTTCTAACTAATCTAAACGACACCGTAGCAAATATCAGCAGGTAACAACTCTCGCAAGCAAAACAAACCATCTGCTGATCGCGCGAAGTTCTCAAAACGACGACGCATCTCGACGCCTTTGAAATTTCGCATCTGCTGAACTCTCAACGAAAAGCTCAAAATGCAGCGTTTCCACTAACTCAAACGACGCCGCTTCTCAACGCTAGTATTGCGCATCTGCTGATCAGCAGCAAGCAATACAACGCAATTACAATCAGCAGCAAACATCACGTCACGCCTACGCCATCATATCTATCAGCAGCTCTCAAACCATCTGCTGATCTCTCTTTCACAAGCGCATCTGCTGAATCTAAATAGTCATCTGCTGAATTAATAGTCAACACTCCAAAATGTTGACTACCACGCGTCACTTCCTCGTTCAACCTCACGCTACGCGCAATGTCTACCAGCAGCAACTTCTATTCGCACCAAAACCAGCAGATCTTCATGCGTCACGCTGACGTCACCATACCTGCTGATTTCAAATTCCACCAGCAGGAACTACAGTAACCTGCTGCTAACATTTTTTGCTCCAAAATCGCTACGGTAGGAAATTTCCAAAAACTTAACGCGACGCTCAAAATTCAGCAGAAACCTCAAAATCACGTGATTAATCCCAAATCCAACCAATTAATCACAAATCTAAACTCTCAATCCTCACAGTTGTTCTCCAAACTCTTCGAGACTCGCAGCTATATGCCAAGTTTTCTAAGTGCGAGTTTTGGCTGGATAGAGTTGTGTTTCTGGGTCATGTGATTTCAGCGGATGGAATTTTTGTGGATCATTGTAAGGTAGATGCTATTTTGAACTGGGAGTTCCCTAGGAATGTGTCTGAGGTTCGTAGTTCTTGGGTTTGGCTGGCTATTACCGTCGTTTTATAGAGCGTTTCTCTAGTATAGCTAGGCCGATGACTCAGCTGACTCAGAAAGATAAACGGTTTGTTTGGACTGAGAAATGCGAGAATAGTTTTCTCTTGCTCAAGGAGAAGTTAACTTCAGCGCCTGTCTTGGCTTTGCCGTCTGGTTCTGGTGGATTCGTTGTTTGTTCGGACGCTTCGCTCAATGGATTGAGTTGTGTGTTGATGCAGCATGGTCGAGTCATTGCCTATGATTCGCGGCAGCTGAAACCGCACGAGACTCGATACCTAGTTCATGATTTAGAGCTAGCAGTTGTGGTCTTTGCGTTGAAGATTTGGCGCCACTATCTGTATGGTGAGCAGTTTGTGGTGTATTAGGACCACAAGAGTTTGCAGTATTTATTTTCGCAGCCTGATTTGAATATGAGACAACGTAGATGGAGCTACTCAAGGATTTTGATTGTGAGATCAAATATCAGCCTGGGAAAGTGAATGTAGTGGCTGATGCATTGAGCAGAAATGCTCAAGAAGATATGCTTGCATTGTAGTATGTTTCTAAAGACCGTGAGCACCTTAGCACTACTGGTTGGAGGTTTTACCCAGCTGATGATTATTTTGTGGTATCTTCTTTCCAAGTGGAGCCACAGATTTTTTTTCGAACATTAGAGCTGCTCAAAGGACAGATCCTTCTATCCATGAGTTGAAGTTGAAGGTTAGGGCTGGACAGCTTGAGGACTATTCTGTCTCTACTAATGGTTGTTTGCATTTCCGTGGTCGGTTGGTTGTGCCCAATCTGATAGATCTTAAGGAGGAGATCCTTAGAGAAGCGCATTGCAGTAGACTCAGTGTTCATCTTGGTGCACGGAAGATGTACCATGCGTTGAAGCCGCACTTTTGGTGGGCTGGTTTGAAAAGCGACGTGGCTGGTTTTGTTGCTCGTTGCTGGAACTGTCAGTAGGTTAAGGCTGAAAGGATGAGACCTGGTGGTTTGTTGCAGAGTTTATAAGTGCCCCAATGGAATTGGGAGCACATAGTGATGGATTTTGTGACGCATTTGCCTCGTTCCAGCAGAGGATGCGATGCGATTTGGGTGGTAGTTGACAGGTTGTCGAAGTCTGCACACTTTATTCCCTATGGTATGACCTTTTCTTTGAAGAAAATGGCGAAGCTGTACGTTGATTTTGTGGTGAGACTGCATGGCGTGCCTGTTTCAATTGTTTCAGACCGAGACCCAAGGTTTACTTCCAGGTTCTGGAAGAGTTTGAAAGCAGCTTTAGATACCAGATTGACTATGAGTACAGCGTATCACCCCCAGACAGATGGTCAATCTGACGTTGGAGGATATGTTGAGAGCTGTTGTGATGGATTTTGGCGGTAGCTGGCAAGACGCGTTGTCATTGGTCGAATTTTCTTACAATAACAGCTACCAGGTGACGATTGGCATGGCACCGTTTGAGGCATTGTACAGGAAGTGCAGATCGCCTGTGTGTTGGGAAGAAGTGGGGGAGAAGCAGATGTCTTCCCAAAATTTTGCGCAGCAAATTAAGGATCATGTGGATCTGATTCGTCGGCGGATGAGAGCTGCCCAGGGTTGCCAAGCCAGTTATGCGAATAAGAGGCGTAGGCCTTTAGAGTTTCAGGTTGGTGATCAGGTGTTCCTTAAAGTTTCTCCATTCAGAAGTGTTATGCGCTTTGGTCACAAGGGAAAATTAGCCCCTCGTTACGTTGTACCTTATGAGATTGTTGAGAGGATTGGCCCTTTAGCGTATCGGCTGTTGTTGCCAGCAGAATTGTCTTCTCTACATGATGTCTTTCATGTTTCCATGTTGAGGAAGTATGAGCCAGATCCCTCACACGTGTTGAGAACCGACGAGGTTGAGCTTGATCACACATTGAGTTACGTTGAATATCCCTTGCAGATTTTGGACAGGAAAGAGAAACAGCTGAGGAATAAGACCATTCCCTTAGTAATGGTTCAGTGGAGCAAGCATGGTAGAGAAGAAGCTACTTGGGAACTGGAAGAGAATATGCAACGTGAATGGCCGCATCTGTTTGCGTGAGTGTTGCATCAGATTCAGTAGTTGTTTGATCAGTTATCTTGAACTCTTGGGTTCAGTTGAGTTGATCCTGGACTTGTTTTGATTTCAAGGACGGAATCCTGTTTTAGTGGGGGAGAGATGTGAGACCCGAAAGCTGATGAGATTAATTTAGTTAATTAATCGGGTTTCGTTGAGATCAGCTTTGAGTCGATATGCTTAGGGAAGCTATAGGGTTTTGGTTTCAGCGCTTGAGTTCAGCGATCAGTAGTTAGCGTGAGTTATCGCTAGATGTTGGTGTTCAGCAGTGGTGACGTTATCAGCTGTCGCTGAGTATTTGTATTCAGCAGTTGTAGCGAGATCAGCAGTCGCTGAGCAGTAGAGAGTGCACTAGCGTGTTTCAGCAGTGAGTGGTCCTACGTCGTCGTTTGGATTAGTTGAGACGACAGCATTATGGTTAAGCACTAGGAGATTCAGCTGTTGGTGTGTTATCGCATATTCACTGTTGCGAGAGATTAGTTGTTGCGTAGTAATCAGCTGTTGGTTAGCGATCAGCAGTGGCTAGCGAGTGACGTGTTCTGTGGTGACATGTCCCTCTCTCTGTGCATAGCTGATGCGAGATTTCAGCTGTTGGTTGGAAATATTAGTTGTGAAAACTGAGTTTGTCGGTGGACCTGTTTCCCAGTAGTCAGTTGTGATTTTAAATAGGGGACTTAGCTATTGTTCTCTATTATTGTTTACCCGACACATAGAAATATTTCCCGTGAACCTTATCTTGTCGCGATACCCTAGTTACTGTTCTCAATAATCTTATTCGTTTCAATTGCCGTCGGTAGATAACTCCGACAACAGTGAGAGTGGTAGCGTTGGAATCCTCTTGCTAAGACGCTTCGTTCTATATCTCTTTAGAAGGCTTTTGAGGAGCTGGAAGAGGATCGTAGGATCTCTAAGACATCTGCCTTCTCTATTCTGTTAGCATAAGCGTCGGATTTCGCATCCTATCCTATCTTGTTGGGGTAAGTAAAGATTCTACCTTTAAGCTTTGTTAGAGCTTTCGGTTGAGTTAGGAAGGTAGATAAGGGCTGGTGGAGTGGTAGATCCAAGCTGCTGTTGTTTTATATTTCGGTCTTTGAGCAGTAGCTTGTGTTGGCTTAGCAGGTGGTGGATCTGTGTTGCTCGGACTTCGTTGTAGCAGCTGCGTGGGGTAATTGTAGCTCAGTAGTAGAGGTACGGATGTTGAGCTTGTATTACGGCTTGGAATTGGCAATGGTATTATGTTTGATTGTTGTGTATGAATTTCTTGTTGTTTATGTGCTGGTTCAACCGTTGCATTGCATACGCATCGTCATTTCCTTTCAGCTGTTGTAGCCATGCCTTGTTGTGTTGCATCTGTTTTTACCTGCATGCGAGGGCGAGCGGCAATACCGCACTCTCATCTCCCTGTTGGGATCTGTTAGCCACGATGCGTCGAGTGGTTGACTACCACAGTTCATGGGTTGGGCAACGGCAGGTAGAGCTGTTGATGCATCTGGTATTCGGGTGTGGTGTAAAGATGAGTGGGTAATTCTCATATGCTTGTACACACACCGTGGCCACCATTCCTTACAGAATCTGTTGTCAGCTGATGAGCTGTGCTTGAGTTCCTTGGCTCCCTTCCTTGGTTGAAGCCTACGGTTGTTGTCCTATTTCTCATGCATAGCATCTGCATTATATCTGTTGCTGTTCATAGCTGTTTTATAGTTGCTCTCCATACTGGGGTTGACCCCGAGGTCCCTCTGGGGCTGTTGTGTTTGTTTGCCTGTTTGTTGTTCAGGTTTTCCAGGATTTGCAGCTGGTCGAGGTTTTGATCCAGCTGGTGGTGCCCCAGGAGGTGGTTAGAGTGTCCCAGTTATGTATAGTATTTATATGCACTGGTATCACTGTTGGTGGGATGTCCCGGGTGATGCTTATCTTATATAGTTAGTAGTCTGTCCGTGTTTCTGTTGTATTCAGCCGTTGAGAAGTAGTTGTATTTGACTGTTTGTATTGTTGTGGATTTATAAATTGGGATTATTTTGAGTATCTTGTATTTTGAAATTATCTGTTTAAAATCAGTCAGGCCTAAGCGAAAATTTTAAGCCACTTTTTTCTATGCTTTCGCTAGTTTTGCGAGGTTTTACTCTGATGAGTGCACGAGGCCTGACATAAAATGGCATGTAATCATCTAAAATTATTTTCCCCCTAGTCAGGCATTCATTTCTACGTAGTCAGGAATTTCTAGGCGTTACACTACGTTAGCTGATTCTTCAACAAGCTCCGGTTGTTAAACACTCTATACGATTTGCTCACGGCTGAGTATCCAAGAAATAAACCCGCATAAGATTTAACATCAAAGGAAGTTAGATGATTTTTGCCATTATTATGAATGAAACATCTGCATCCAAACACCCTGAAATAAGAAATGTTTGGTTTCTTGCCACTCCAGATCTCATAAGGGGTAACGCCATGATTCTTATTAATCATCGATCTGTTTTGAGTGTAGCAAGCTGTGTTAACTGCTTCAGCCTAGAACGTTTTAGAAATGCGGGAATCAACAATCATAGTTCGAGCAGCTTCTTTTAAAGTACGGTTTCTCCCCTCAGCTAACCCGTTCTGCGGAGGATTTCTAGCTGCTGAAAGCTCATTCTTTATTCCAATGTCTTCCAGATAAGAGGATAATTTTTTATTTAAAAACTCAGTACATATATCACTCCTTATCCGGTTGACAGTGCAAATTTTTCATTTTGTAAACATTTTAAATGCTTTATCAGCTGTTCAGCTGTCTGATCCTTTGATTTTAAAAACACCACCCATTTAAATTTGGAAAAATCATCAACAAAAACAAGGGTATATTTTGTTCCCCCTAAGCTGTACGGGTATAGGACCAAAAAGATAAATATGTAAAAGCTCCACGCTTCGGACAGAACTTTACTGCTTTTCTTTTTAAAAGTAGAAAGATATGTTTTCCCAGCTGACAAGCTGAACAAATCTTGTCTTTAGAAAATTTTATTTTGGGCATACCAGAAACCAATTCAAGCTTACTCAGTTTGGCAAGTGTTTTGAAATTCAGATGATTTATTCTCTGGTGTCACAGCCAGCTCTTGGAATAATCAGCTGCTAGGCAAATATGTTCAGACCACTGATGCTCTGACCAGTTCACTGTGTAGGTATTCCTCGATCTGTTTCCTACTAATACTATCAGACCATCTGGATTCTGAACTGTGCACGTGTGCTTTTTAAAGTTAACTGTGTAACAATTGTGACATAGTTGACTTTGATAATAAGATTATAACACAGATTTTCAACAAGAAGGACATCAGAGATTGAAATGTTACCATGGGTAAGCTTACCCTTACTCACAGCGTTACCGTGTGAGTTGTCATCAAAAACAATTTTGTCTCCTTTGTGTGGCGTCAGGTCTGATAACAACTTTGAATTGCCAGTCATGTGTCTCGCACAGCCACTGTACAGATACCATTTGTTTGAGTCCTCCGAAGCTATGTACCTGTTGTCCTGTAATCACAAAAAGAAACTTTTGGTACCCAATTTCACTTGGGTCCAGATCGGATTATCCCTTTCGGGACCCATACTTGAATTACCTTTACAGTTTTCCTAGTATGGATGTCAACAAGGGTTCGTGATGAATTCTTGTGCGATCTGTTGAGCTTTGGTTTTGTACTTTGACCATTCAGATCATGCTTGGGCTGAACCTTTACCCATTTAGCCTTCGTAGAACCACGCCTTTGCTGGTTTGGAACAGACGACTTAGGTACACATTTCGCATTATCCTTCTCAAGTCTGTTCGTTAGCCAGCTGGGCTTACAATTCTCAGGCTTAATATAACCAATATCGTTTTTGCCCTTATGGTTCAGCTGTCCAGTGAACTGATCATCGTACTTAACCGACTCACAAACATCATGTGTCATAATGGCTTTGAAAAAATTCATTTTCTTGAATATCATCAGCCAGATCTGATTGAGTACATGTTTCCTCAGAGCTGCTTTTACCAAAATTGAAACCTAAGCCAGATTTGTCATTTAATGGCTTCTGGGTCTCATGCAGCTTATTTAAGGAAACTGAAGACTTATTCCAGGAACTCATCACATTATTTAATCTTTCATTCTCAGATGAAAGCTCATAGGACTTTGTTATCAAAGATTCATTCTCAATTTTCAGCTTACTCAACTCAGTTTGTAAACTGTTAGATTCCGCAAGATGACCAGTGCTTGGTTCTGCTGAACTATTTTCAAACTTCCGTTTTCAGATTTAATTTCCTCGAATGTCTGAGATAGTTTTCTGTACTCATGGATCATCTCATTTAGTGCATTGATGAGGTCCTCTCGTGTAAATTCACTATTGGAGAAATCAAATACCTCATCGTCAGTGGTCTGGTTGTCCATCAAGCAGTGGACTTCTTCTTGCTCACTCTCACTTGATGAGCTGCTTGATGTTGTCTCAGAATCTGAGTCCACCCATTTGCTGTTGCTCTCCTCAGCAACAAGCACGTTTCGGTCATTCTTCTTGTTGGGCCTCTTCTCCAATCTGTTTCTTCTTTTCTCTGTGGATAGCTTATCATCTTTCTTGGGCTTCATGCAATCAGCTGCAAAATGCCCTGGTATGCCACAGTTATAAAAATTTAGATCAGTAGTAATCTTTTCAGATTTATGTGCATTGTTATAATTAAAAGAAGGGTTGTGAGATCTTCTCATAAAGTTCCCAAACTTCTTCACGAAGAGGGACATGGCGTCGTTGCTTATTTGCTCTGCTGTCTTGCTTGGTGAGCTTTGTTCTGAAGTTGTAGCAGCAAGATCCTTTGTGGGTTGTGAGGTTGATGGCTCAGCCTCTGATCTGGTTTCCAGCTCGAACTCATAGGCTTTAAGATTTGCAATCAGATCGTGGAGTTCCAGCTTGTTCAGATCTTTCGATTCTCTCATTGCCATCGTCTTTACATCCCATTACCTTGGCAGAGCACTCATCACCTTGAGAGCCAGTTCTCTGTTGGTATATTCTTTGCCGAGGCTTGTTAGCTCAATCACCACAGAGCTGAATCTCTCTTCAAATTCTATCATCGCCTCTCCTTCTCTCATCTTGATAGATTCATACTTCTGCTGGGCAATAGTGAGCTTGTTTTCTTTTGTTTCATCGTTGCCTTCGTAGAGCCTAGTCAGCTTCTCCTAGATCTCTTTTGCCGTAGCGCAGGTCTTTATCTTGCTTAACATGTTTTTGTCCAACATCTTGTATAGAATGTCCTTTGCTACATTTTCCAGGTTGGCTTTCTTCTTATCCTCTGGTGTGTACTCCAGTCTGGTTTTATCTATCCAATGTGGAGTACCAGTAGTAATCGCCATCGCCGTGTTCGCTTTCATAATATTCATGGGTCCATCTGTTATGACAAACCACATGTCATCATCCTGAGCGGCCAGATGGGCTTGCATCATGATCGTCCAATCTCCGTACTCCTCCTAAGAAAACATAGGAATTTTATTGTGAGAAGTAGACATATTTAATATAAGCGCAAAAGATCAAACTGTTTAATAACTGAGATGACAAGGCTCTGATACCAATTGATAGGAGCAATAGGATCGAAGAGTTCAAATAAGCCCAGGAGTTCAGAAGGGGGGGGGGGTTGAATGAACTCCTTCGATTTTTCTATTTCAAATCCGTTTAAAATGCTTTTACAAGCCTTTGCTTAACTCAAAGCTGAGTGACCAGCTTTGAGGCTCTCAGTTCAAATCTGTTTTCTCGGTTAATTATAAAATGCGGAAATAAACCGATTACAGTGAACAGTTAAGTAAATAACGATGCACGTAAATAAATAGATAGGGTCAAGATTTGTTTCTGGAAGTTCGGTTATCAATATCCTACGTCTCCCCTTCTTCCTTTTCAGGAAGGTTCCACTAGAAGATTTGATGGTTACAGCTTGTGAAAACACCAGATCACTTAAGCCTCGCTTAAAGTGAACTCCTAGAATCCAAATCTACGCAGACTCCCTTTCTGATTACAATTAAATGTATCTTCGAACTTCTTTAAATAGCACGTTCGTTACAGACTCTGATTTGAAAATATATCAACGAATACAACGTAAACAGAGTTTGTAACTCTTCTGGTTTTGAGCAGTAATACCTAAAAATTCCTGAATACGTAGAAATGAGTGCATGACTAGGGGGATAATAATTTTAGATGATTACATGCCATTTTATGTGATTTATTTATGATTTTTATGTTGAAAGGTATGCATGTCATGTTTTCAGTCTATTTGAGTTACGGACGCGTGGGCGAGATTAGGGACGGCCGAGATGAAAATAATTTGATATTTTTAAGTCCTTGGATTTTTAAGTATAAAATTTATTATTTTAAGCAACAAATTTCCGAAAATTGGGGTTTTTATGATTATTTTTTAGGGGAACCCATTTTTTGCCTAAACGGGCTGTTTTATTGAACTTTAATGTATTTTAAAATTTGACGAGGACTTTATTTCGAAAATTAGAGGTTTTAAAAGCATGGATTAGAGTTTTGAATAACATGGTAACTTGGTGGGGGATAGAATAGTAAAAATCCATTTAATTTTCTTAATTAAACCTTAGGGGTCATTTTAGTCACCCTCATTATTTCAAAACAAAATTGTTTGCAAAACCTA
Organism: Dorcoceras hygrometricum; assembly: GCA_001598015.1. Lineage (NCBI taxonomy): Eukaryota > Viridiplantae > Streptophyta > Magnoliopsida > Lamiales > Gesneriaceae > Dorcoceras > Dorcoceras hygrometricum. The sequence continues at coordinate 65,731 of KV001971.1, read as the reverse complement.
GCCTCCTCCCTTGCAAATTATCCGTCCCCTCCTCCCTCAAGCAACCCCCATCAAAAATTCAAGAATTTTGGTGATCCAAGTGGTTCCTGTTGTTAGAGTAGATGCCCAACAAGCCAACTTGTGGCGTGTGGGTTTTATTAACTCTTGTGTATAACGATCTTTATTTATGAAATACGCATTTTTTTATGGCATTCTTTATTTTCATTATGTTATAATGTTAACAATTGTGTTGGATAAAGACCTAGAATGCACCATAGTGTATGTTAGATGTGATAGTGGATATGATGGCTATCATGAAACACATCTAATA
>KV001971.1:33632-50498 GCA_001598015.1 Dorcoceras hygrometricum | reverse complement strand
GGATTATGATGAAGCCACGGTGATGGAAATGAACCTAATGTTCATATGGACCTGGGCCTGACCCAAGTCCATTGGGCCGGGTCAAGCCCATCACTTATTTATTAAATTAGACCTAGGGCTATAACTAGAACCCACGTGATACAACCCTAGCCTCCAAGTGGCCGCCCCCTCCCTCCTCTACCTCACGACCGCCGCCGCTCCTCCATGAGCCGCCGCGCCGCGCCCCCGTGCCCCCGCCGTCGTGATCGGACTTGTTCCGATCGTCTTTTCGAGAAGTTTCCGTCCATGCCAAATTCGTTAGCTCTTCTAGTGCAGACTGACGAAGGACTCGTGTTTCCGGTCGTGGACCTGATTAGGAGGATCTACCGCCGCCTACATTTGAAGAGCCAGATTCCCTGTGAATTTGGTTGGAGCCAGGCGCCTAGACGCCAGCAAGGTGATATTCGATAAAACATCCTATGTATGTTTTATGATTTGATTTATATGTATTGAACGATTTCCGAGGCAATTTTTAAACTTCCGCTACGCCCCCGAGAAACGGGATCCGGATCCAACACTGCGCCAAAACCTGTCCCGATCTCGCATCCTCTACGTCGGTAACTCGCAGATCTTCCTTTTCTCCAAGCCAGGCATGTAATATCGATTCCTTTTCTCACTATTTACACCATAGCATACTGATTTTAATGTTCAAATGCATGAATTGTATGTGTTATGCATTGATCTACGTTTAACGTGTTAGCACCATGCATGATTCACGTTTTCTAACACGTTTTTAGATTGATTCCAGATTTGCTTCGGCTAAGGGCTGTTCTAGGGGCTTGGATATGGTTCTTAGCAGCCCCCTTCCCAGCCTTCGTGTGTGAACTGTAGCTCATGGTTGGGCACGTGGTTGGTCCCAATGGAACCGGCTGGACCTATGGGTGGTCCAGCCGGCGGGGCTCCTGCCATGGTGGCCGGAGCAGGGAGGTCGAGAGGCGTGAAGGGGCGAGGTAGCGTGGAGGCGGCGGCATGCGTGTAGGCGGTTTAGGGTTGGGGTTTGCGTGGGTTTGGGCCGGGCGGTTTAATTGGACCGGTTGGACCGGGTCGGTTAGTCGAGTTTCGAGTCGAAATATTTTAAATATGGTCTGAGTTATTTTAATTCTGGACCGGTTATTTTAATTTTAAAGATGAAGGTCCAACTTTAAGATTTTTGGTCAAATATTTTAAAATCAAATATTTTGGTCAAACTTTTAATTAATTTTGAACTAACATCTTATTTTAAGTTTTTAAAGTCAAAATTGAGGTTATTGGATTTTTAATTAGTCAAAATTGCCCATGGGATTTTATTTGATCAAAATTGGTCATTTGAGCTTTAATTGGTCAAAATTGGTTGTTTGAGTTTTTAATTTAGTCAAAATTGATCCTTAGATTTTGATTGAGTCAAAATTTGTCATGGGATTTTAATTGAGTCAAAATTTGGTCAATGTAGTATTTTAGCAGTTTTAAAGGGGTAATTTTATATTATGGGCCAAGTCATGTATTAGGCTAAGTTCCATTTTAAGTTAAGTATAGGTTCTTTTGGGCTTAGAAGTAGTGGGCCAGGCTCCTGAACCAGTCCTTCACCGGAGTAGAAAATGTAGAAGCCCGTGAATATATATTTAATTGTATATGTAGTATGTTATGTATGAAAATGTTTTAAAGGAAAGAATTAAATATATGCTAAGCTTTAAATCGCATGTTTTTATGAAATGCACGGATCATGAAAGCTTCATGAAAACGTTAAAGACATGTTTGAAAAGAAAAATGGAGGGATTGAAGTGATTTGTGGCAAGACAGACGATGAGCGGATCCGGGATATCGGGTCTGGTGAACCTCTGTTAATGTATAATGATAGATGATGAGCGGATCTGGGAGACCGGGCCAGTGAACCTCTGTTAATGTGATGATGATGCAGTTCGGGTGAAACCGGCCGACACGTACGTTAGTTTATGATTGATCATTCGATAATGGTCCACACTTCATGGATACGACTCACACGTTTTTATGTTATGCTATGTCATTCCTTATTATGTATGCTATACGATGACGATATGTTGTGACTGATTTAGGAACCATGTTTTACGATCTTCCATGCATGCATGTTTTAAATGTTGCATATGTGCTTGCATGTGATTTTATTTTTATGTACCTTGCTATTTTAAAATATAGAGCATCCTGAGCCTCTAGGCTCACTAGGTTTAAATGGTGCGGGTGATGAACCTGTGGATTATGTCCCGACTGGCGGTGAGGACCTCTGAGCGCCAACTGCAGCTGTACCCCGTGGCCGCATTGATGTTTTATCTTTGATATGATACGCTTTTCAGATATTAGTTTAAGCATGTTCATTTTTGGTACTATTACCCAGTCTGGTTTTTAAACAGTTTGGATGATTCTATGTTTTTTAAAAATATTCATTTATTTATGTTTAAAATATTTGAGAAATTATTTGAGAAGGAAACGAGCCATACTTTTTAGTTTATTTATTCCGCGCATGATTTAAAAAAATAATTCTAGAGTACGGTTCGTTTCTGTTGGTATCAGAGCGGTGGTTCTGGTGGGGTACTAGCCTGCTGCGTGGAGCTCGGAAGTCGCACTACCAGTCTGTGAGTTTTACTGTTTTACGATTCATGTTTATGTTCACGTGCTGCATGTTTTATTCCTTCATGAGTTTTGGCCTTAGAATTTTAAGAGTTAGACTCTTAGTCATGCACTTAGATTTACGTGGTAAGGTTGGTGTACCAGTATGCCTCCCAGACGCGACAGAAGCCATTTGGATGACGCTACGCCTCCTCCTCCTCCCCCACCTCCTCAATTGACACCATAAAAGAGGGCTCGCGTGGATATGCTAGTCGAGATTACCAGGCTATTGGAGCATCAGTCGGAGCGACCCGGGAAGTCGCATGAGGAGGACGTCGCAGAGAGGTTCCGAAAGTAGGGACCTAAGGAGTTTGTCGGCACCACTTATCCTCTCGTTGCTGAGGAGTGGATTCGATCTATGGAGATCATCTATGCTTACATGGGTCTCCCAGAAGCTGACAAGGTCCGATGTGCTATATTATGATGAACAGAGACGCAGCTCTTTGGTAGGAGAGCGCAGTGGTTGGATTGGTGCTGAAGAGTGTCTAACTTGGGAGGAATTCAAGAAAGTCTTCTTTGAGAAGTATTTAACTGTTGATGCCCGAAGCCAGCTTATTCGGTAGTTTATGAGTCTCCGCCAGGGAGACAAGTCTGTTGCTGAGTATGTGAGGCAGTTCGAACGGGGGTGTCACTATGTGCCCTCGATCGCGACTGTAGAGAGTGAGAAGCTACGGTAGTTTACTGATGGAATGCGACCAGACATCCGCCATGATGTCAATATGGCGGACGTGGCTACTTGCATGGCAGCGGTGAACAGAGCGTACATGTAACGCCCCAAAATCCATAGGATCACATATATGAATCTTATTTATTTCAAGGGTCAAATTGAAATTTTAAATGTTAGCATAAGCTATTTTATGAAAGCTGATTTTACTAATTTTAGAAATGAGGTACGACGCAGCAAGTTCCAGCAGATGTCACTCCAAGCGCAATACACGAGCAGATTTTAGAAATCTGTTGAAAATAATTTTAAGGAGAACAAAATGGTTTCTTTTAAAAATTATTTGGAAGATTTGCAAACTAAAATATTGAGAGGTAAATTTTACTAAAATTCATAACTTTAGGTAAGGTGTGTCATGCTTGATGATTACAGCTCACCTGCCACTAATCCCTCCCCTACAAATACTTGTTTTGAAGGAAAAGTTCAATTTCACTTACAAAAAGAAAGCTCTTTTGTGTTCTCTCAAATATTTCTAAAGAAGCTCGTTGTGATTGCTTGAGGAGGAGGACTCTGCAGGAATCAACTGCCGTTGTAAAGCTCAGTCCAAAGGAAAGTAAAAGTTGATCCTTTGCTACACCATTTGAAGCGTATATTGATTTTTCTCATTTTATGGATCTGCTTGCCTATAAGTTTAAAGTTATGTTTAAGTTTATGTTTAAGAATATTTACGAATGATCAAGAAAAGAACGATTGTGTTCATAGTTATGTTTCTGCTTCCAAAGTTTTCCAAAATGTTTTAAGAAATATTGAGGATGTTTAAAAGTACTGAGAAGTTCAGATTTGAGTCACGTATGTTCATGAATGTTCTTCTTTCTGGTGAATCGTAACATCTGAACTTGACTCTATGTAATCTGAGATGCTAGTCGAATCAGAAACTAAGTCTGGTTTGATAGGCAGAACTGGTATCGTAGATGCCGTTCGTGATGTTGCAGCACCAAGTTCTTATTCAGACTTTGTTTCCTATGTTAGCGACTAAATTTCGTATTTAAATCAGAAGTTTTCATTTCAGATTCGTGTTTTCGGTACACATCTGATTTTGGTCAGATTTCACATTATTAATCACTTCACTGCTGAGTCAATTACGATTATTCATTGACTTCTGAGATGACCAACCTAGTTGCGTTGACATCTGAGTTGATAAGCGACATCTGTTTCTTTTCCGAATTTCTGTGGTGACATCTGTTTCCCGCTAGCACTACAATTTCATAGTCAAATCTGTTTCATTGTTAGCGATGTATTTCCATAGTCAGATCTGTTTTTTACGCTAACTACAGTCCTTTTGATATATCTGTTTCAACGTTAGCGTTACGCTTCTAATGAGGAATCTATTTTCACAATAGAAATCTGTTTTGCTTTCCAGTACAGTTTCCTTTAGAGAAATCTGTTCTCATTTCAGCGATCATTTTCCACTAGTCAAATCTGATACTCAGTAAGTTTTTAAAATGGGAAGAGAGTTTTAAAATAAGTGAACCCTGGTGATTTTCAGAGGATATTTCAAAGAAGATTTCAAAAGATAAGAGTTTAAAGGAATGAAAGTTTATTTTTAATGGTTTATGGCATAGATAACAGACAATCATAACGGAAGGGTGAGCAGCTGTCCAGATGTCAGTTGCCATTTCATAAAGGACGGGTGAGCAGTTGTCCAGATGTCGATTGCCCATTCACAATGAGCTATATGCTAGAACTGATATCAGAAGTCATTTGATCAAGTGCATAAGGACCTAAGGAGAGCTTCTAAGCCATAAATCATAAAGTGCAAGAAATTAAATGAAGGGATCTGGGTTATTGTCCCCGCATCCAAGTTATGAAAGAAAGTTATGAAAGAATGTTTACGTTTAAACGATGTTCCTTTAAACTCAGTTATGTAAATGTTCAGATGTCTGCCTGGGTTAAATGACTTTGTTATTACTCAGATTTTACTTGCTGAGCCCCTAGGCTCATTAGCTTTTATAATGGTGCAGGTGAGACAGTTAAGGGACAAGCGGAAGGTGGAAGCTGGGACAGCTGGGTGGTGAAGTGTTTTTCTATGGACAGCGTTTCCCGTGTCTTAGATGTTGTTGTCTTTTATCTTATACGTTTGTATTAGATCTATTGCAACAGTTGTAAATTCATATAGAATTTCAGATGTTGTAATATCGCATTTGCAGTATATACATGAAATCAGTTTTCCGCAAATTTCCAGTACTAGGTGTCGAACATGTGTATGTCAGATTTGTGTTTGTGTTTTCAAAATTTTTTTAAGTTATAAGAAATACAGCTTATAACAAATTGTCATTCAGCCCTTCTTTTTATTTCAAAATTTTACTTCACCTAAAATCCGTGACCCCGTGGGTTCGGGCGTCACAACATGGTATCAGAGCAATGTTCCTGAGATAAACACATGCACTGTCAGTTGGATCAGATTTCATCGACCGTTTCTCCAAAGCTGTGAGTTTATTTTTCAGAGGCTTGTCTTTAAATTTTTAGCATGTTCTGATAATTATATGTGGTTGATAGATGTCATGAAGAGGTAGAAAAGGTATTCCCTTAGAGGAACCAGCCCTGACAGTAATGCTAGTATCGCTCAACTCTTAAGGTTGCTGGTAGATCAAACCGGCAGGGGTAATGGCCAATCTTCTAGTAGTAGAGGACCAAGCCATGATGATCCCCAAGAAAAGTTCAGAAGACAGAAGCCGAAGGAGTTTAGTGGTACAACGGACCCATTAGTTGCTGAAAGCTGTATCAAATCGATGGAGGTTATCTTTGAGTACCTCCGGATGCCAGATTTATATAGGCCAATGTGTGCTATATACATGTTAAGAGATGACGCCATGATTTGGTGGGAAGGTTCTAAGATATCTGTGGATTTGTTGAATCTTACTTGGGCAGATTTCAAACAAGTATTATTTGAGCAATACTTCACGGAAGACAAGAGGTCTGAATTGAAGAGGGAGTTTTAGACCCTGAAACAGGGGAGCATGACCATACAGGAGTATGTAAGGGCATTTGAAAGAGGGTGTTACTTTGTGCCTTTGATAGGTAACGACCCAAAAGAGAAGTTAAGTAATTTTGTGGAAGGATTGAATCCTATGTTCAAGATGAACGTTAGACTATCTGTGCCCAAGACTTACATAGAAGCAGTGGTGAAACAGGGGAGCATGACCATACAGGAGTATGTAAGGGCATTTGAAAGAGGGTGTTACTTTGTGCCTTTGATAGGTAACGACCCAAAAGAGAAGTTTAAGTAATTTTGTGGAAGGATTGAATCCTATGTTCAAGATGAACGTTAGACTATCTGTGCCCAAGACTTACATAGAAGCAGTGGATAGAGCCCTGCGAATTTAAAGAGACTGGTAGGATGTTGATGAAGAAAGGCAGCAGAAGAGGCAGGCCTTTCGGCAGAAGGATCAGAGGCCGTTTAAGAAGCAGACTAAGAATCAGTAGAGGCCTCAAGAGAAAAAACCTCTACCGATCCAACCCATTAGTGCAGTTCCAGCTAGCAACAACAGATCAGTGTGTCCTAAGTGTCAGAATACACACCCCGGTCAATGCAGACTTGGACAGAATTTCTGCTACAGATGTGGGTTGCCAGGGCATATCATGAAGAATTACCCAAAGTCAAGGCAACTGGTGACCAGTAGAGCTTACGTGATGACAGCTGATCAAGCCAACCCAGACTCGACTGTAGTCACGGGTAAGATTATGATTGCTGGTTTGCCTTCTATGGCTTTGATAGATTCAGGAGCTACTCACTCCTTTATAGCAGCCAAGTTTGCTAAGAAGTTACCCATTATGCCTAACCAAGTAGCTATAGGCTTTTGTGTAACAGTACCTTCGGGAGAAGAGTTAATATCCCATGACTTGTTTTGAGGTTTAGAACTTAGACATCAAGGGCATTTGATTACTGCCAATTTAATTGTGTTACCAATGCCTGAGTTCGATATGATTTTTTGAGTAGACTGGCTGACTAAGTATGGAGTAGTGATAGACTTTAAGTTTCGAACAGTAGTGGTTAATCCACCCAAAGGGGATCCATTTAAGTTTGAAGCCAATCATGTTTGGAGGATTCCCCGTATTATATCAGCTCTTAATGCTCAATGATGTTTGAGGAAAGGTGGGGAAGGATTTTTGATAAGTCTGTCTTCCTTAGCAACAACTAGTAAGCCCCAACTTTCAGATGTGGAGGTAGTAAGTGAGTTTCCCGAGGTTTTTCCAGAGGATATACATGGACTACCACAAGATAGGGAACTGGAATTTTCAATTGACTTAGTTCCAGGAGCAGCTCCAGTTTCCAGACCACCCTACCGTTTATCTCAATCAGAGATGAAGGAATTAAAGGAACAGATACAAGATCTGTTGGATAAGGGATTTATTAGACCATGCACTTCACCCTGGGGAGCCCCTGTTCTTTTTGTTAAGAAGAAAGATGGAAGTCTGAGGTTGTGTATGGATTATAGAGAGCTGAATAAGCTGACCATTATGAATAAATATCCCGTTCCTAGAATTGAGGATCTTTTTGACCAGTTGAAAGGATCATTAGTCCTTTCTAAGATTGATTTAAGGTCTGGTTACCACAAGTTAAAGATTAAGGCATCAGATATCTATAAGACAGCCTTCAGAACTCGTTATGGTCAATATGAGTTCTTAGTCATGCCTTTTGGACTTACGAATGATCCATCAGCTTTCATGGATTTAATGAATAGAGTTTTCCAACCATTTCTGGACCAATTTGTAGTTGTGTTCATAGATGACATATTAGCGTATTCTTAGACCAGATTTGAGAATGTCGACCATTTGAGGACAGTACTTCAAGTTTTGAAGAATAAGCAGGTGTTTGCTAAATTTAGCAAGTGTGACTTCTGGTTGGAGAAAGTAGCATTCTTAGGTCATATTATATCTAAGGATGGATTAGAAGTTAACCCAGCTAAGGTAGAAGCTGTTCGTGACTGGCCAGTACCAAGATCTGTTTCAGAGATAAGGAGTTTCTTGGGTTTACCCGGATATTATGACGATTTATCCAAGGATTTTCTAAGATAGTGTTCCCTTGACCTCACTGACAAGAAAGCTGGTTAAGTATGAATGGACTCCAGAATGTCAAATCATCTTTGACAAGTTGAAGCAAGAGTTGATAGAAGCCCCTGTGCTAACCATGCCATCCGATCAAGGAAAGTTTTTCATCTATACAGATGCGTCTAAGATGGGTCTAGCTGCTGTACTAATGCAGGACAATAGAGTGATTTCTTATGCTTCCAGACAACTTAAGGATCATGAGAAGAATTATCCTACGCATGACTTAGAGCTGGAAGCTGTAGTCTTTGCCCTTAAAATCTGGAGACATTATCGGCACTGACCATAAGAGCCTCAAGTACTTCTTCACCCAGAAGAAACTGAATATGAGGTAGAGGAGATGGTTAGAGCTAGTAAAAGATTATGATTGTACAATCAGCTATCACCCAGGAAAAGCCAATGTGGTGGCAGATGCCTTGAGTAGGAAATCTGTTGGATTAGCTCAGCTCTTTGTCCAGAGACCATTGGCGTATGATATTGAGAAGTCTGGAATAGAAGTAGTGCCCAGTGGTAGTACTATAGTTTTGGCAGATCTCTCCATCAGATCAAATCTGATAGATCATATTCGTGAGGGACAACCAAAAGATGAGCAACTTCAGAAGTGGGTCAAACAAGAAAAAGAGAGAGGCAGCAACCTCTGAAAAAGGAATAATCAGATATCTGGGAAGAATCTGGGTGCCCCAAGTAGACACCTTGAGATCAGATTTGATGACGGAGGCCCATACAGCCCCATACTCTGTACATCCGGGGAGTACTAAGATGTATAAGGACCTCCAGAAGTTGTATTGGTGGCCAATAATGAAGCGAGACATTGCCAGATTTGTCTCTGAATGTTTGACCTGTCAATTGGTGAAAGCTGAACACCAAAGACCAGCAGGATTACTGAAGCCACTGCCTATTCCAGAATGGAAATGGGAGTTTATAGCGATGGATTTTGTAGTTGGTCTACCCAAGACTGTTCAAGGATATAACTCCATTTGGGTTATAATAGACAGACTCACTAAGTCTTCTCACTTTTTACCAGTTAAGACAACATACGATGTGAGCAGATATGCAGATTTATATGTAAAGGAAATAGTGAGGCTGCATGGTGTTCCAGTTTCCATAGTATCGGATAGAGATCCGAAGTTTACCTCAGCTTTCTGGAAAAGTTTGCATAGAGCTTTGGGTACGAAGATGACCTTTAGCACAGCCTTTCACCCCCCTGACAGATGGACAATCTGAAAGGGTGATTCAGATTTTATAAGATTTGCTCAGAGCATGTATTGTGGATTTTTCAGAGGGTTGGGATTTCAAGCTACCATTGGTAGAATTTGCGTACAACAACAGTTTCCAAGCATCTATCCAGATCACTCCTTATGAAGTTCTCTATGGCCGCAAATGTAGAACACCTCTTCACTGTGATGAAGTTGGTGAGAGAGCTGGTTTAGGACCAGATGTACTGGAGCAAACAGCAGAAGCTGTTAGAAAGATAAGAGAACGAATGAAAGCTTCTCAAAGCCGGCAGAAGAGTTATACAGATAATAGGAGAAGAGATCTGAGTTTTGAAATTGGCGATCATGTATTTCTGAGAATTGCTCCAATGAAGGAGTAATGCGTTTTGGGAAGAAAGGAAAGCTGAGTCCAAGATATATTGGACCATATGTTTAGAAAGAATAGGAACGATAGCTTATCGTTTAGCACTGCCCCCGCAGCTGTCAGCAGTGCATAGCATTTTTCATGTTTCAGCTTTGAGGAAGTATATTCCTAACCCTTCGCATGTGCTAATCCATGAGCCAATCCAGTTAGCACCAGATTTAAGTTACGAAGAGATACCAGAGAGTATTCTTCTTCGAGAAGTTAGAAAGTTAAGAAACCGTAGTATTCCTATGGTTAAGATACAATGGTCTAACCAATCTGAGTGAGAATCTACGTGGGAGACAGAAGCTGATATGATTAAACTTTACCCATATCTGTTTGGTAAGTAAATTTCGAGGACGAAATTTCAATAAGGAGGGTAGAGTTGTAACGCCACAAAATCCATAGGATCACATATATGAATCTTATTTATTTAAAGGGTCAAATTGAAATTTTAAATGTTATCATAAGCTATTTTATGAAAGCTGATTTTACTAATTTTAGAAATGAGGTACGACGCAGCAAGTTCCAGCAGATGTCACTCCAACCGCAATACACGATCAGATTTTAGAAATCTGTTGAAAATAATTTTAAGGAGAACAAAATGGTTTCTTTTGGAAAGGTATTTGGAAGATTTTCAAACTAAAATATTGAGAGGGAAATTTTACTAAAGTTCATAACTTTAGGTAAGGTGTGTCATGCTTGATGATTACAGCTCACCTGCCACTAATCCCTCCCATACAAATACTTGTTTTGAAGGAAAAGTTCATTTTCACTTACAAAAAGAAAACTCTTTTGTGTTCTCTCAAATATTTCTAAAGAAGCTCGTTGTGATTGCTTGAACTCTGCAGGAATCAACCGTCGTTGTAAAGCTCAGTTCAAAAGCAAGTAAAAGTTGATCCTTTGCTACACCATATGAATCGTATATGGATTTTTCTCATTTTATGGATCTGATTGCCTATAAGTTTAAAGTTATGTTTAAGTTTATGTTGAAGAAGATTTACGAATGATAAAGAAAAGAAAGATTGGGTTCAAAGTTATGTTTCTGCTTCCAAAGTTTTCCAAAATGTTTTAAGAAAGATTGAGGATGTTTAAAAGTACTGAGGAGTTCAGATTTGAGTCACGTATGTTCATGAATGTTCTTCTTTCTGGTGAATGGTAACATCTGAACTTGACTCTATGTAATCGGAGATGCTAGTCGAATCAGAAAATAAGTCTGGTTTGATAGGCAGAACTGGTATCGTAGATGTCGTTCGTGATGTTGCAGCACCAAGTTCTTATTCAGACTTTGTTTCCTATGTTAACGACTAAATTTCGTATTTAAATCAGAAGTTTTCATTTCAGATTCGTCTTTTCGCTACACATCTGATTTTGGTCAGATTTCACATTATTAATCACTTCACTGCTGAGTCAATTACGATTATTCATTGACTTCTGAGATGACCAACCTAGTTGCGTTGACATCTGAGTTGACCAACGACATCTGTTTCTTTTCCAAAACACTATTTCTGTGGTGACATCTGTTTCCCGATAGCACTACAATTTTATAGTCAAATCTGTTTCATTGTTAGCGATGTATTTCCATAGTCAGATCTGTTTTCTACGCTAACGACAGTCCTTTTGATATATCTGTTTCAACGTTAGCGTTACGCTTCTAGTGAGGAATCTGTTTTCACAATAGAAATCTGTTTTGCTTTCCAGTACAGTTTCCTTTAGGGAAATCTGTTCTCATTTCAGCGATCATTTTCTAGTAGTCAAATCTGATACTCAGTAAGTTTTTAAAATGGGAAGCGAGTTTTAAAAGAAGTGAACCTGGTGATTTCCAGAGGAGATTTCAAAGAAGATTTCAAAAGATAAGATTTTAAAGGAATGAAAGTGTATTTTTAATAATTTATGGCATAGATAACAGACGATCATAACGGAATGGTGAGCAGCTGTGCAGATGTCAGTTGCCCTTTCATAAAGGACGGGTGAGCTGCTGTGCAGATGTCGATTGCCCCTTCACAATGAGCTATATGCTAGAACTGATATCAGATGTCATTTGATCAAGTGCATAAGGACCTAAGGAGAGCTTCTAAGCCATAAATCATAAAGTGCAAGAAATTAAATGAAGGGATCTGGGTTATTGTCCCGCATCCAAGTTATGAAAGAAAGTTTTGAAAGAAAGTTTACGAAAGAATGTTTACGTTTAAATGAAGTTCCTATAAACTCAGTTATGTAAATGTTCAGATGTCTTCCTATGTTAAATGACTTTGTTATTACTCAGATTTTACTTGCTGAGCCCCTAGGCTCATTAGCTTTTAAAATGGTACAGGGGAGACTGTTAAGGGACAAGCGGAACGTGGAAGCTGAGACAGCTGGGTGGTGAAGTGTTTATCTATGGACAGCGTTTCCCGTGTCTTAGATGTTGTTGTCTTTTATCTTAGACATTTGTATTAGATCTATTGCAACAGTAGTAAATTCATATAGAATTTCAGATGTTTTAATATCGCATTTGCAGTATATACATGAAATCTGTTTTCCGCAAATTTTCAGTACTAGGGGTCGAACGTGTGTATGTCAGATTTGTGTTTGTGTTTCGAAATTTTTCTAAGTTATAATAAGTACAGCTTATAACAAATTGTCATTCAGCCCTTTTTTTTCTTTCAAAATTTTACTTCACCTAAAATCCGTGACCCCGTGGGTTCGGGCGTCACAGTACAGGTCGGAGAGGGGCCGGAAGGATATAAGGGATGACTTCCAGATGAAGCGCCAGTTGCAGCAGCCCGTCAGGGGACAGTATTCGCAACAGCCAGCGAAGAGACCATTTCAGGGTCCTTCTAAGGGCCCAACTCCTCAGGTCTTACAGCAGCAGAGACCTCAGGGCCAGCAGAGGCCGCAGGGACAACAGAGGCCACAACAGCAGGGGGCTACTTCCCCTAGACCTGGAGGGATACCGATGTGTCAGATGTGCCATAAGAATCATCCAGGACAGTGCATGGCGGGTTCAGGAAGGTGTTATCACTGCAAAGAGCCGGGTCATATCTATAAGGATTGCCCTAGGAGGACGCAGTCCACTGGTCGTGTTTTCGTGATACAGACAGAGGCTACAGATCCAGACACGACGTTACTCACAGGTATTTTAATTTAGAGGTTTCTGTCGTTCCCGTACTTTTTTATGTTGCTATCTGGGTGTTTTAGAGTTGCATGCTAAGTAGAGCACTGCTAGGAGATTCTATGCCTTAGTTGCTGAATTTGGATAAGTGAGAACCGTTAGATTTTTAGAACTTTCCTGAGAACTTAGACGGATAGGACTAGTGAACTTAGAAACATGATAGGTATCTAAAACTATTTTTTGGGATTTAATTTGACCATAAACGCGTACCTGTGTGACGTTTCTGTTTCAAGCGAGATTCGTGCTAGGTGTCATTACCCTCGCCTTGCTAGACTCAGGTGCGACCCACTCGTTTATTTCGAGTGCATTCATACAGAGGATGGGTATTGTTCCGGAAAGCTTGGGGCTAGCTCTCACCGTGACGGTCCCATCAAGAGAGGAGTTGAAGATGACCAGCATCGTGCAGAGATTGACAATGACGTTCCAGGATCATGAGGTCAGAGCAGATTTGGTCGTTTTGCTGATGTCAGGATTCGACCTCATCCTAGGCATGGATTGGTTGACGGAGTTTGGAGAGGTGATCGACTTTCAGTGGAGGACAGTGACTATCAGGCCGCCATAGCAGGAGGCCTTCTTATTTGAGGCAGCAAGGAGACCGTGGAAGCCCAGATTCATATCATTTCTACAGTCCTGGAAGCTATTTGAGCTCGGATGTCAGGCATTCTTGGCCAGTGTCATCGCTTCTGGAGGTTCAGCAGGCCCTTCACTGTCTGATCTGGAGGTAGTCAGGGATTTTGCAGATGTTTTCCCTGATGATGTAGTGGGAGTTCCACTGGAGCGGGAGGTAGAGTTTTCTATCAAGCTGATGCCAGGTACTGTGCCTATCTCTAACGCACTGTATCGTTTGGCTCCTACGGAGATGAAGGAGCAGATACAGGAGTTTCTCGACAAGGGATTCATACGCCCTAGCTTTTCTCCATGGGGCCCGCAGTTCTATGAAGAAGAAGGATGGCAGCATGAGATTGTTTATTGACTACCGGGAGCTGAACAGAGTTACAGTGAAGAATAAGTACCCACTCCTGAGGATAGAGGATTTATTTGATCTGTTGCAGGGAGCTTCTGTGTTATCGAAAATTGATTTGAGATCTGGCTACCATCAGTTGAGGGTTCGAGAGGAGGACGTGTCCAAGACTACTTTTCGGACATGTTACGACCACTATGAGTTTTTGGTGATGCCGTTTGGCCTGACGAATTCCCCAGAAATTTTGATGGATTTGATGAACAGGGTATTCAGACAGTATTTAGACCAGTTCATTATAGTTTTCATCGACGACATTCTGGTCTATTCGAGAAGCTTGGAGGAACATAGGCAGCACTTGCAGACAGCTTTGCAGACTTTGAGGGAGCACAGATTGTATGCCAAGTTCAGCAAGTGCGAGTTTTGGTTTGAGCAGGTGGCATTCTTGGGGCATATTGTGTCGAAAGATGGGATTTCAGTCGACCCATCAAATGTGGAGGCAGTGCAGAACTGGGGGATTCCGAGGAATGCAGCATAGATTCATAGTTTCTTGGGTTTGATAGGTTACTATCGCAAGTTTATCAAGGGATTCTCTTCGATTTCAGTGCCCTTGATAGCCCTGACCAAGAAGAATGTGAAGTATGTGTGGAGTCTCGAGTGCCAGAGGAGCTTTGATCAGCTGAAGGAGGCCCTCACTTCAGCACCAGTGTTAGCGATGCCAGTGGATCACTAGGAGTTTGTGATCTATACAGATGCTTCTCTGAGAGGTTTGGGTGCAGTTCTGATGCAGGGGGGCAGAGTTATCACCTATGCATCGAGGCAGTTGAAGAGTTATGAGCAGAACTGTGACACCCAAACCCATGGAAATCAACGGAATGGAGTAATTGGAAAATCAAAAAATAATAGAATGGCTAAATGCGAAAAGTTGTAAGTTGTATTCCCTTACCAAAAAAACTGAACGTATACAGTTGGCGCCAAAATTGAACAGTAGAAACAGATTTGGAACACAAGAACTTCAGATTTCGATTACAAAATTAGATATTACAACTATTGGAACTATATATGAATTCTCTGTTGTTGTAATGGATCTTAATACAGTTTCTTCAAAGGATCAAAAACAACAACAGCTCTGACTTCGCAGAAACACAGGCCTTTGACAAACACACGCAGCCCCCAAATCTGGTTCAACTCGTGCCATCCGCCTGCCCCTAAGCTGCCTCACTACATCGAGAAAACTAATGAGCCTAGGGGCTCAACAAGTAAAACTGAGGATAGCAAGATCACATAATGCAGGCATAACTGAAACGTAATACAATAATTAAAGGAAGTCGTCTGAACTCAAATCTTGCTACTGAAAATACAGATTGGAACATCAGATCTGAATTGCTTTATCCTGAGTGACTTATGGTCTAGAGGCTCTCTGGTGGTCCTGATGCATGATGCATGTTAATTGAATCAGTAACTCTCTATGAAGGGATCACAGTACTTCCATAATCCTGTCCCTTCCTGATGAAGGGATTATCGTCATACCATAATTCTGTCCCTTCCTGAATGACCGGGTCCTCTGAGCCATAAGTTCTTAAAACTGAAACTTTACTTCCTTTACTTTAAAATAGCTATTATACATTGCTCTTGATCGAATATTGATCGCTGAAAACTGAATGGTTCACTGCTATAAAACTCATTTTATTCCTAAAAACAACTTTACTAAGTGTACAGCTGGCCTACGAGCTGATGATAGCAAAACTAGCTCGGAAGAACGCAAAACAGCTTTGACTAAAGAAAATAGATCGCAAGCACAAAGAACAACTTTGGCTACATAAAACAGATCTTGGGTGTGAAACAGTTCACAGGTGTGAAGAACAGCTTTGGCTAACGAAATTATCTTATGAATAGGAAAATAGATTTGGTTCTACGATAAACAGCTCTCGCGTAGTAAAACAGATTTGGTTTAAAGGAAACAGCTTACGCGAAATAAAATGGTAACATAAGCTTCATAAGAAGAATTTCAGCATGGAAGATCGCTCAGCTTTGAGAAACCCAAATCAGTTTAGCAAAGAATCACGCAGACCAACGAAGAATGGCTAGAAATTGTGGTCCTATTGATTTTGGGGCGCTACAAGAACTATCCGATGCATGACTTGGAGCTTGCGGCAGTGGTGTTCGCATTGAAGATTTGGAGACACTATTTGTACGACGAGAAGTGTCATATCATCATAGACCACAAGAGCCTCAAGTACTTCTTCACCCAGAAGGAGCTGAACATGAGGCAGCGCAGATGGCTAGAGTTGGTGAAAGACTATGACTGTGACATTAGCTACCATCCATGTGACGCCCAAACCCAACGGGGCCACGAGAATTGGGGTAAATAAAAATTTTCGAAATAAAAGAAGGCTAAAAGTTAATTTGTTATAAGCTGTATTTCTTATAACCTAAACGAAACGAAACACGAGACAATCTCAAAGACCAACAAGTACCTAATTTGCGCGCCAACTACTAAAGACATTTGCGGAAAACAGTTTTCATTGATAATTGCAATTGCGATTTACAACAACTGATATTCGATGTAAATATACAATCGTTGCTACTGATCTAATACTGTACAATCTAAATCAAAACGATACAACTGAGACACGGAAAACGTAGGCCTTGGATAAACACAACACCCCCCAGCTGCTGGTTTCAAGTTTCACCTGCTGTTCCTCCACCAGTTGT
>KV001971.1:0-21920 GCA_001598015.1 Dorcoceras hygrometricum | reverse complement strand
CAGCTGATGAGCTGTGCTTGAGTTCCTTGGCTCCCTTCCTTGGTTGAAGCCTACGGCTGTTGTCCTGTTTCTCATGCATAGCATCTGCATTATATCTGTTGTTGTTCATAGCTGTTTTATAGTTTCTCTCCGTACTGGGGTTGACCCCGGGGTCCCTCTGGGGCTGTTATGTTTGTTTGCCTGTTTGTTGTTCAGGTTTTCCAGGATTTGCAGCTGGTCAAGGTTTTGATCCAGCTAGTGGTGCCCCAGGAGGTGGTTAGAGTGTCCCCGTTATGTACTCATGCATAGCATCTGCATTATATCTGTTGTTGTTCATAGCTGTTTTATAGTTTCTCTCCGTTACTGGGGTTGACCCCGGGGTCCCTCTGGGCTGTTATGTTGTTTGCCTGTTTGTTGTTCAGGTTTTCCAGGATTTGCAGCTGGTCAAGGTTTTGATCCAGCTAGTGGTGCCCCAGGAGGTGGTTAGAGTGTCCCAGTTATGTATAGTATTTATATGCACTGGTATCACTGTGGGTGGGATGTCCCGGGTGATGCTTAGTATTTTATAGTTAGTAGTATGTCCGTGTTTCTGTTGTATTCAGCCGTTGGGCAGTAGTTGTATTTGACTGTTTGTATTGATGTGGATTTATAAAACTGGGATTATTTTGAGTATCTTGTATTTTCAAATTATCTGTTTCAAATCCTTCAGGCCTAAGCGAAAATTTTAAGCCACTTTTTGCTATGCTTCAGCAAGTTTTGCGTGGTTTTACTCTGATGAGTGCACGAGGCCTGATTTTTTTTTGTATCAGAGCTTAAGCTTGGATAAGCTCGATTTCTTTGATCTCACTTGAGTCTAGGCACAGTGTTGTGTGTTGCTTGTGCTTGACTATGTGATTTATGTGCTGCATATTATTTGCATTATGAGATTTCTATGCTGTATCTGTGCTGTGTTATCTTATCCTGTTTAGTGCCTTCGTAGATGCCACCTAGACGTAGGGGTTGAGGTAGGGGGCAGTTTCAGGAATCTGAAGGTCAGAACGATGATCGGCGTAGTGTTCCTCTTCGTGGTCGTGGTAGGCGTGTAGAGGATGAGGTTGACGACTTGACAGCCCGAGTGGATAGCATGGAAATTGTGATGGCGAGGTTCCAAAGGATGAGTCCTCAGGTTTTCAACGGTGATGAGTCTAGTGCTGATGCGGACTCTTGGTTACAGCATATCACGGGTCTGTTCGACCATGTGAAGTATGATGACGGACTTAGGTTGAGTTTGGCGACTTTCCAGCTTAGGAAAGGTGCGGAGCGTTGGTGTAGAGGCGCTTCGAGGACGCTAGAGGAGACCGGTGTGGGGATTACTTGGGACAGCTTTTGTGTTGCTTTTCGGCAAGAGTAAGTTCCGGAGTCGTATGTGAACGCTCGTGAGCGAGAGTTCGATAACTTGGAGCAGGGTACTATGTCTGTGTGGGACTATGCCCGGTTGTTTTCTTCTCTTTTGGCATATGTACCCCATGTTGCTGGCCGAGAGAGGGCCAAGAAGACTAAGTTTCTTGAGGGTTTGAACGAGGAGTTGTATTCCTTGGTGTTGACGAGCAAACCGAAGAGCTATGCCGAAGCAGTGGATAATGCGATCGACATAGAAGAAGGTCTGCTTCCTCTGCGAAGCAGTGGATTAGAGTTTTGATTAACATGGTAACTTGGTGGAGGGATAGAATAGTAAAAATCCATTTAATTTTCTTAATTAAATCTTAGGGGTCATTTTAGTCACCCTCATTATTTCAAAACACAAGTGTTTGCAAAACCTAGCCTCCTCCCTTGCAAAGTAGCCGTCCCCTCCTCCCTCAAGCAACCCCCATCGAAAATTCAAGAATTTTGGTGATCCAAGGTGGTTTCTGTCCCGATATCGCGTCCTCTACGTCAGTAACTCGCAGATCTTCCTTTTCCCCAAGCCATGAATGCAATATCGATTCCTTTTCTCACCATTTACACCATAGTATACTGATTTTAATGTTGAAATGCATGATTGCATGTGTTATGCATTGATCTACGTTTAACATTTTAGCACCATGCATGATTCACGTTTTCTAACACGTTTTTCGATTGATTCTAGATTTTCTTCGGCTAAGGGCTGTTCTAGGGGCTTGAATATGGTTCTTAGTTGTCTAATGATGGTCCATAGATGATAATAGGATGGCTAGACACGGCTGAACCGGGGCTGGTTCATGTGGCTGCATGGCGGATATTGCCGTGGGCGAGCAGCCCCCTTCCGAGCCTTCGTGCGTGCACTGTAGCTGGGGGTGGTCCCAATGGAACCGGTTTGGACCTGGGGGTGGTCTAGACGGCGGGGCTCTGGCCATGGTGGCCGGAGCAGAGAGGTCGAGAGGCTTGAAGGGGCGAGGTAGCGTGGAGGCGGCGGCATGCGTGTAGGCGGTTTAGGGTTGGGGTTTGTGTGGGTTTGGGCCGGGCGGTTCAATTGGACCGATTGTTTCGGTTGTACCGGGTCGCTTAGTCTAGTGTTGAGTCGAAATATTTTAAATATGGTCCGAGTTATTTTAATTCCGGTTATTTTAATTTTAAAGATGAAGGTCCAACTTTAAGATTTTTGGTCAAATCTTTTAAAGTCAAATATTTTGGTCAAAATTTTAATTAATTTGGACCTAACACCTTATTTTAAGTCTTTAAAGTCAAAATTGAGGTTATTGAATTTTTAATTAGTCAATTGACCATGGGATTTATTTGGTCAAAATTGGTCATTTGAGCTTTAATTGGTCAAAATTTGTTGTTTGAGTTTTTAATTTAGTCAAAATTTATGCTTAGATTTTAATTGAGTCAAAATTGGTCATGAGATTTTAATTGAATCAAAAATTGGTCAATGTAGTATTTTAGCCAAAGTTTTAAAGGTGTAATTTTATGTTATGGGTCAAGTCATGTATTAGGGTAAGTTCCATTTTAAGTCAAGTTAGGTTCTTTTGGGCTTAGAAGTACTGGGCCAGGCTCCTCAATCAGTCCTTGACCGGATTTGAAAATGTAGAAGCCCGTGAATATATATTTAATTATATATGTAGTATGTTATGTATGAAAATGTTTTAAAGGAAAGAATTAAATATATATTGACGGGCTAACCTTTTAAATCGCATGTTTTTATGATATGCACGCATCATGAAAGCTTTATGAAAACGTTAAAGGAATGTTTGAAAACTAAAATGGAGGATTGAAGTGATTTGTGGCAGCATAGACGATGAGCGGATCTGGGATGCTGGGCCCGGTGAACCTCTGTTAATGTATAATGATAGACGTGAGCGGATCTGCGAGACCGGACCTAGTGAACCTCTGTTACTGTGATGATGATGCAGGTCGGGTGAAACCGACCGTCACGTACGTTGGTTTATGATTGATCAATCGATAATGGTCAACACTTCATTGATACGACTCACACGTTTTTATGTTATGCTATTTCATGCCTTATTATGTATGCTATACTATGAAGATATGTTCGACTGATTTATGAACCATGTTTTACGGCCATCCATGCATGCATGTTTTAAATGTTATTTAATTATGACTATGGGCTTGCATGTGATTTTATTTATATGTACGTTGCTATTTTAAAAGATAGAGCATGATGACCTCTAGGCTCACTAGGTTTAAATGGTGCAGGTGATGACCCTGTGGATTATGTCCCGATTGACGATGAGGAACTCTGAGCGCTCGCTACAGCTGTACTTCGTGGCCGCATTGATGTTTTATCTTTGATATGATACGCTTTTCAGATATTGGTTTAAGCATGTTCATTTTTGGTACTGTTACTCAGTCTGGTTTTTAAACAATTTGGATGATTCTATGTTTTTTTAAAAATATTCATTCATTTATGTTTAAATTACTATTGAGAAAATGATTTGAGAAGGGAACGAGCCATACT
The DNA here is from genome assembly GCA_001598015.1 of Dorcoceras hygrometricum. Lineage (NCBI taxonomy): Eukaryota > Viridiplantae > Streptophyta > Magnoliopsida > Lamiales > Gesneriaceae > Dorcoceras > Dorcoceras hygrometricum. The sequence goes on along the minus strand of KV001971.1, from coordinate 18,028 downwards.
ATTTAGTTTATTTATTCCGCACATGATTTAAAAAAAATTTCTAGAGTACGGTTCGTTTAATGAGCAATAAGAATATTTGGCTAAGGTAAACCAGAAGAAATCTCGAAGATAAATTTTTGTTTACGAGCTGAACGGCTGTTCTTCGAGATTGAGAACTAATATTGAATGAACTTGGAAATCGTATGATGAAGCGAGAGTAACCAGAATGATCGAGAGTAACCAGAGTTTGTCTGTTGAATCACTTCAGCTATTTATACACGTCCATCTTCAACAATGAGCCAGTAGACACAAACCACATTTGAATATCTTCATCGGATCGAGCATTAATTGCGCCATTAATGCACAGTTGAGGTTTGTCTGCTGTTTTCAGAGCTTGGTTGACTTTATACCCAAAGTAGGTAAACATTGGTTGTACCAACTCTGTGTCTTGAACAGTATACTCCAAATAGCTCTAAACCTGAGTCTCTTTCATCCACTTTGTCTTACAGGCTTTATCTGATTTAATCTTGGTTTTTGAATCATCTGGACCAATAGCTGATAAGATCTGAAGCTGAAATCTGAAATCTGTTTGGCTTTGAGCTGAAATCTGCTCTAAGCTGTTTCGAATAAATACAAGCTTCAACATCTTTTCTCCTTTACGAATATATCCCTTTTTCTCTCTTATCTAAATCTTCGTCTGATCTGAGATTATCTACGAATAGCATGCTGAGATCTGAACTGAAATACCTCTCTCTTCTGTATCTTAGAAGCATCTGATATGTACTGATCTGTAGAAAAACCCTCTGTACTGAACTGAAATCTGTTCTGATCTAATTCTATCAAATAATCCTCTTAATGGTTCTGATATACTCGATTCTGAATACGTATGTCTCTGAACAGATCTGATACGCTCTTATCTGAAATACTCTGATACGATCTGTAAGATACGCCTAGTCCAAATCTGAACGGATCTGAGTCCCCGATAACTTCTAATCCAAATCTGATAGAACCCGATTACTTCAAATCTGATAGACTTATATTCCAGATCTGATAGCCTATATTCAGTTCTTTATCTTGTTTATGTTATCACCAAAACTTATAACTTTTATCTTAACACCAGTATTTCAGGAATTATGCCCCACTCTTGGACGTAATTTCTTATCCAAACGGCCTCCTTAGCAGCATCTGATGCTGCAATGTATTCAGCCTCAATGGTTGAATCCGCATTGGTGTCCTGCTTGGAACTCTTTCAAGAGAGAACACCTTCATTGAGCATGAATACAAATCCAGAGGTTGACATCGAGTCATCCACATCACTCTGCAAGCTATAGTTAGTGTAGCTTTCCAATTTTTCTCCACCCCATGGACCATTAACATATTCTTAGTCCTTCTCAAGTACTTATGAATAACCTTCACGGTCTTCCAATGCATTTGGCCGGGGTTGGGCTTGATATCTACTCGTGACAATCAGATCATAGGTAACATCAGGCCTAGTAGATATCATACCATATATTATGCTACCTATTGTCGATGCACACGGAACACATGTCACTATCTCTATCTCCTCTTCAGCCTTTGGAGACGTCGACTTTGATAGAGTAACACCTGACACATAGGTAGTGTCCTATTTTGGACTCCTCCAAAGAGAACCTCTTATGTATGTTATCGATGTAGGTCTCTTGGGTAAGTTCGAGTATCCTCTTTGATCTATCTCTATAGATCTGAATTCCTAGAATTAGGATGCTTCACCTAAGTCCTTTCCATCGTAAACTTTCCAGAGAGCCATACTTTTTTGACTGCAGCATTCCTACATCATTCCCAATGAGTAGAATTTAATCAACATAAAGTAGGATGAACTTCACAATGTCCTTTATCAACTTCTTGTACACACACGGTTCCTCCGGGTTCTTGACGAAACCAAATTCCTTAATCGTTTTGTCAAATCTTAGGTTCCAATTCTTGATGCTTTCTTGAGACCATAAATTGATCTCTGAAGCTTACATACCATATGTTGGCTTATAACAGATGTGAATCTCTCAGGCTGCATCATGTAGATATCTTCCTTAATGTTTTCCATTAAAAAACACTGTTTTCACATCCCTTCGTCATATCTCATAATCATACCATGCAGCTATGGCTAGCAGTATCCTCATGGACTCGAATATAAGGACCGGTGAAAAAATTTCATCAAAGTCAACACCTTGCCTTTGAGTGTAACCTTTTCCCTCCAATCGTGCCTTGAAGGTTAGTACCTTATCATCAGGCCCAAGTTTCCTTTTATAGATCCATTTACATCCTATCGGAGCGATTCCTCCAGGAGGATCTACTAAGGACAAAACTTGGTTTTCACGCATAGAGTCTTTCTCAGACTACATAGATTCAATCCATAATGAAGAATCATCATTAGAAATTGCCTCCTTGAAGTTTAATGGATAGCATACAACGTCATGATCACTTTGATCCTCTTCAAGTAGAAAAACGTATCGAAAGGGAGGTATAGGGACCCTTTCGGATCTCCTAGGACCATGCACCTTAATTATTGGTTCTTGAGGTGTGGGCGGTACAATACTCACTTTGGGTTGATCTCAAATTTCTTCGAGTTCTATCATCTTGCCTTTTCTATCCAGTAGAAATTCCTTCTCCAAGAAGGTGGCATTGTGAAAACAAACATTTTCGCTTCTGCGGAATGATAGATATAATATCCAATCGAGTTTTTTGGATATCACACGAAGTAACATAATATGGATCGATTATCCAGCTTATCTTCCACTGTCTGCTGCACGTAAGCAGGACATGATCATATTCTCAAGTACGAATACCTGGGCAGTTTTCTCATCCATATCTCATATAAAGTCTTTTCCAATGCTCTAGTGCTGAAATTGTTCAAAAAACACCGTCGTTTGAGCTCATAGCCCCAAAATGAGGGTGGAAGATCAGTAAAGCTCATCACAGATTATACCATGTCCAACAGGGTTCGATTATGCTTCTCCACTACACCATTTAGCAAGTGGTTTCCCTGGAGGTGTTAACTGATAGAGAATCTCATTCTCTTTAGGATAATCCAAAACTCCGTGCTCAAGTATTCCACCACCTCGATCAGATCGAAGAGCTTTAAAGAAATTTATGCCCAGTGGATTCTACTTCATTCTTGAATTCCTTGAATCTTTCAAAGGATTCAAATTAATATTTCAATAGATATAAATACATCATACATCGAGTAGTTATCGGTAGATGTAATGAAGTAGGTGTTGTTGGCGCAGCGGCGGATCCGGATCCCGCTCCTGAGGCGCAGCTGAAGAATTAAAAATTTGGAGCCCGGGAACGGTCAATACACCTATATAATAATTAAAAACATTCATAGAATGTTTAGAATCTAACTTGCTGGCGTCTAGGCGCCTGGCTCCGACCAATTCCACGGGGAAATTGGCACTTCAATGGTTGAACGGCTACGGCCTCCTAATCCGGTCCACGACCGGAATCTCAATTCCTTCGCCAGTTTGCACTAGAAAACCGACGAAAGTTTCACGGACAGAATCTCCTCACCGGAATGGTCGGAAATAAATTTCGAGTCGGCAACGGCTAGAGGAGGAGAGGAAGGGAGAAAAAATTAGCTGAGCAGCTTTTGGTGTGTTTCAAATAAATACCCCAGGGCCCCTATTTATTCCATGGGCTTAAACCAACTTAATGGGCTTGGGTCGGGCCCAGGCTCAGGTGTACATTGATTTCAAGTCCATCGTTGTGCTTCATCATAATCCCGATCGACGATCAGATCGGATCGATCTAATGGGCTTGGGTCGGGCCCAGGCTCAGGTGTACATTGATTTCAAGTCCATCGTTGTGCTTCATCATAATCCCGATCGACGATCAGATCGGATCGATCTACACAGTTTACAAAATTGAGAATTATGATGTGAAAACAATTTTTCGGACCACCTAATCCAAAATAGCAGTTAGGCCCCTCTAAGCTTTAAGGATAGTCAAACTAGTCCAAGCTTAAGGAAATTGCATTTTCGCCCTATTTAATTTTAGGAAGTCACACTTCCATCATTCCTACAACTATACTCAAGAAATTGAGCTTAATTTCCGTACGAGGATTGAGAAACCAGTACTTGTGTGACCCTCAATGGTTCACGGATACAGCTAGCCGTGGGCTCACAATATTTGTGACTCCGAAACCACATTTTCAGACTAACCCATCGGATCATGGTAAAGCGTCTAGCAACATCACCCCATGATCCTCTAGGTATCACTGATAGTGCCTGCAAGAACCAATCGGTCATGGTTAGCGTACAGTACGGTCCTTTCGACGCAAATATCCCGATGAGATCAACGACCATTGGTATATCAAGAGTCGCTAGAGATCCAATAACCATGCATACATCTTGGAGATCAAATAGTGACATCGCATGTGTTACTAGATAAACCCATTTACCCAAACACATCTAGTATCTGGCCAGAGATTTATCCTCAGATAGCATAGGATATCCACGCACAAGGGCGAGCGGTGAATCCTCGACAACGAAGCATCGACTCCTACATGCATCGGGACCTCACCCAACCCGCCACGTGATGACCCCAACTGAGTCGGTAAACAGGTCAAAGTGAGGCACCTATTGTGTAGAGTCTCAATGACGTTTCGAGTAATAAGGACTAATCTGTACAATCAAAACCTCGGACTTAATCCACTCGACAAATGGTAACCACTTGGAAAGTCCGAATGATGGTAGTTCGATAGATCACCAGGTCACTATCCATCTGCATGCTCAGAACATCACAATGTTCCCTACCAATGAAACGTGGTACTTCACATACAGATGCTAGTATCAAGCTCGGGCGGCCCTTATCCTCTTTTGGACGGCCCAATTGACTAGGAACAGGTTCAGAATACACAGTGACTATTAGATGTGTTTCATGATAGCCATCATAACCACTATCACATCTAACATACACTATAGTGCATTCAAGGTCTTTATCCAACAATTGTAATCATAATAATGAAGATAAATAATGCCATAAAATAATGCGAATTTCATAAATAAATATCGTTTTACATAGAGTCAACAGGAACCCACACGCCACAAGTTGGCTAGTTGGGCACCTACTCTAACAATCTCCCACTAGCCCTAAAGCCAACTACTCATCAGACGCAGTCTCATTGCTTCGCAATGTTTTTCAAACAATAGTCCTGGCAAGGGCTTCATAAGTGGATCAGCAATGTTGTCTGCAGAGGCGACTCTCTAAACTTCTATGTAACCTCTAGCCACAATATCCCGAATTATGTGGTATTTCCTCAGTATATGTTTGGATCTTTGGTGAGACCTAGGTTCCTTTTTTTGCGCAACGGCACCTGTGTTGTCACAGTACACTGGGACTGGACCAACTCCATCAGGGATTACGCTCAACTCTTGGACGAAATTCCTTATCCAAACCGCCTCTTTAGCAGCAGCTGATGGTGCGATGTACTCAGCCTCAGTGGTTGAATCCGTAATGGTGTCTTTTTTGGAACTCTTCCAAGATGCAGCACCACCATTGAGCATGAATACAAATCCAGAGACCAACTTCGAATCATCCACATCGCATTGGAAGCTAGAATCGGTGTAGCATTCCAAATTTAGTTCACCACCCCCATAGACCATGAACATATTCTTAGTCCTTCGTAAGTACTTAAGAATATCTTGGATCTTTGGTGAGACCTAGGTTCCTTTTTTTGCGCAACGGCACCTGTGTTGTCACAGTACACTGGGACTGGACCAACTCCATCAGGGATTACGCTCAACTCTTGGACGAAATTCCTTATCCAAACCGCCTCTTTAGCAGCAGCTGATGGTGCGATGTACTCAGCCTCAGTGGTTGAATCCGTAATGGTGTCTTTTTTGGAACTCTTCCAAGATGCAGCACCACCATTGAGCATGAATACAAATCCAGAGACCAACTTCGAATCATCCACATCGCATTGGAAGCTAGAATCGGTGTAGCATTCCAAATTTAGTTCACCACCCCCATAGACCATGAACATATTCTTAGTCCTTCGTAAGTACTTAAGAATATCTTTCACGACCTTCCAATGCATTTGGTCGGGATTTTCTTGGTAGCGGCTCGTGACACTCAGAGCATATGCGATATCCGGTCTAGTTGAGATCACATAATACTACCTATTGCCGAGGCATATGGCACACGTGTCATACTATCTATCTCCTCATCAGTCTTCGGACACATAGACTTAGATAGAGTGACCCCGTGGAACATAGGTAGGTGTCCTCTCTTGGACTCTTCCATAGAGAACCGCTTAAGTATGGTATCGATGTAGGTTTCTTGGGTGAGTCCGAGCATCCTTTTCGATCTATCTCTATAGATCTGTATTCCTAGAATATAGGATGCTTCACCCATGTCCTTCATCGAGAATCTACTAGACAACCATACTTTAGTTGACTGCATCATTCCTACATCATTCCCAATGAGTAGAATTTCATCAACATAAAGTACAAGGAATGTCACAGCATTTTTAACTACCTTCTTATACACACATGGCTCCTCGGGATTCTTGATGAAACCAAATGCTTTAATTGTTTCATCAAATCTCAGGTTCCAACTTCTCGATTCTTGTTTGAGACCGTAGATCGATCTCTGAAGTTTGCATACTTGTGATCACTTCCTACAGATGTGAAACCCTCAGGCTGCGTCATATAGATCTCTTCCTTAATGTTTCCATTAAGGAACACAGTTTTCACATCCATTTGCCATATCTCATAGTCGTACCATGCGGCTATGGCTAGTAGAATTCTAATTGACTTGAACATTGCGACTGGTGAAAAAGTTTCATCATAGTCAACACCTTGTTTTTTAGTGTAACCTTTCGCGACCGTCGCGCCTTGTAGGTCAGTACCATCAGGCCCAAGTTTTCTTTTGTATATCCATTTACACTCAATAGGAACTATTCCTTCAGGAGGATTAACAAGAGTCCGAACTTGGTTTAAATGCATTGAGTCAATCTCAAATTACATTGCTTCAAGCCACAAATTAGAATCAGCATCGGAAATTGCCTCCTTGTAGGTTCTTGGATCACATCCAACAGTCTGATCACTTTGATCATCTTCAAGGTGGAAACCATATTTAATAGGAGCCCTAGGAACTTTTTCAGATCTCCTAGGTGTGTCCATATCAAGGATTGGCTCTTGAGATGCGGGAGATTCACTTGGTACTTCAGATGATTCTCGAACCTCTTCAAGTTCTACTATCTGGCCTTTTCTATCAAGCAGAAATTCCTTTTCCAGAAAGGTGGAATTTCTAGAAACAAACACTTTTGTTTCATTGGGATAGTAGAAGCAGTATCCAATAGAATTCTTTGGATACCCAATGAAGTATCATAAGATGGATCTCTTATCCAGCTTATCTCCCATTGTCAGATTCACGTAAGCAGGACATCCCTAAATCCTCAACTACGAGTACTTGGGCGGCTTACCTATCCATATCTCATATGGAGTTTTATCCACTGCATTGGTGTGGACATTTTTAACAACATTATGGCCGTTTCGAGCGCATAGCCCCAAAACGAAATAGGAAGTTCAGTGAAACTCATCATAGATCGAACCATGTCCATCAAGGTTCAATTACGACGCTCCGCTACACCGTTGAGCTGTGGTGTGGCCGGAGGGGTCCACTATGAGAGAATCCCATTCTCTTTAAGATAGTCTTGAAATTTGGCACAAGTATTCTCCACCTCGATCGGATCGAAGTATTTTAATACTTTTTCCCAATTGAATTTATACTTCAGCCTTGAATTCTTTAAACCTTTCAAAGGATTCAGACTTGTGCTTCATTAAGTACAAGTACCCATACCTAGATGTTCATCGGTAAAGGTGATGAAGTAGGTGTGACCGGACTTAGTACCAATGCTAAGTGGGCCACACACATCAGTATGGATCAAATCCAATAGGTCTTGAGCACGTTCAGGCTTGCCTGTGAAGGGCAATTTTGTCATCTTTCCCTTGAGACAAGATTCACAAGTTGGTAGGGAGTTAATATCAGACATATTAAACATGTCACTCATAATCAACTTGTTCATCCTATTTAAGGAAACATGACTAGCCTAGCGTGCCAAATTTGTGCCGGGTTCAAACTATCGTTTTTCCTTTTTATCGTTGTTGTGTGTGTTTCCACATCGCGAGTTGGAACTTCTCTCAATTTTAAGGCGTAGAGATCGTTTTTGCTTTCCCCAATTCCAATTAAACATTCATTCTTGTAAATATTGCAAATCTAATTGGCAAAATGACAAGAATATCCATCACTATCAAGCATAGAAACGGAAATGATGTTCTTTATTAATTCAGGAACAAATAAAATGTTTCTCAACAACAACTTAAAATTTGAAGAAAGAAATAAATAAACATCTCATATAGCTTCGGCCGCAACCCTTGCTCCATTTCCAAGCCTCAAGTGGGTCTCACCCTCTCTAAGACGCCGGCTTCTTGTCATTACCTGCAAGTCATTGCAGATATGAGATCCACATCCTGTAGCAAGTACCCAAGAAGTCGAGTTAAGAGACATATTTATTTCAATGTAGAACATACCTTCCGTAGTTCGCAACTGCTCTAGGTAATCCTTACAGTTCCTCCTCCAATGCCCAGGCTTGTGGCAGTGGTGACAAACATCCTCAGATTTGTTTGACTTTGAAGTCCTTGCCTTGGGCTTCTTGGTGGGATTTCCCTCCTTCGCAGGGGCAGAACGCTTCTTACCCTTGCTTATGGGCCCCTTCTTCGCAGAGGAAGAAGATCCCAAAATGAGAACGGGCTTGTCCTTCTTTATGGTCCCCTCGAACACGACAAGCATGTTTACCACCTCTTAAGGGTGGCCTCCAGCTTGTTCATGTTAAAGTTGACCACAAAGGGGTCGAATGCAGCAGGCAGGGAGAGGAGAAGTAGATCCATAGACAGCTCATGTGGAAGCGAGATATCAAGGCCCACTAGCTTCTCAATGAGCCCAATCATACAGACCCCATGTTCGTTGACCGAAGTCCCCTCGTGCATGCGACTCGTCATGAGCTCCTTGACAGTAGTGAACCTCTCAGTCCGAGAGTTCTCCCCATACAGCTCTTTGGGATGAAGGTGTATGCCAGCAGCATACTCCGTCTTCTCAAATCGCCGCTGCATTTTGTTGGACATAGATGCTATCATATAGCATCTTGCCTTAAGCTCATCATCCCACCAATTTTCCAGCTTAGTCAGCTCCTCAGGACTGGCATTGGCAGGGGCTTCCTTCGGAGGGCTCTTCTCTAGCGTGTAGAGAAATTTCTCCGAAGCCAAGACAATCTTGAGGTTTCGAAGCCAATCTTGGTAGTTTAAGCCAGTGAACTTGTTGCTATCCAGTATAGCAGCAAGTGGAATTTTTGATCGAAGACATAATGAAAGCAGTTTATACTGAAAAGAAAAACATATATGCATTACTGACTATTCATGAAAAATGCTAAGATATAAAACATGGTCATTTAGTTTTATGAATTACCCTCCCACTATTTTAACGATTTCACCACCCTCTATTGAAATCGAGAAAGCAAGTTTCCTTAGTGGGTACACAAAGTCCAACCAAGAAATCATGGTCCCGAATAATATCAGCCAACCATGACTCTCAAAAGGTAGAGCCCAATTGCAATAGGTGCAACCTTCATGTATATACCTCACGTCAAGTAAGAGCCCAATAATATGACGCCGATTACTATCACGTGTCAAGATGACCCATCAATGTTGAGTCGTGATGGACGGTCCCCTTAATGTCCCCAATAATATGAGCCAACGTTAAAGGGAGTTCCAACCAACTCACAGCAAGTGTCAATGACGTGTACAGCTTTCCGGCATACAGAACCCCCCCAATAATAAGAGCCGGGATATGTATGTGGGTAGCATCGACGTACACCCATCGTTGATGGAAGGTAGGAAATTTTAAACAATATTTAAATTCCCTTAGCTTATCGAATAAACTTTTAATCTTGATATAAATTTTAAATCAAATTTAAAAAGATTTTAATTTTGAAATTTGGTCTCAATAATTTTAAATCAAATTTAAAAAATGCGGATTCAACAGATATATATCACATATTTAATTGGGATGATCGATGAGCGAGAGCTATGCGATCCGTGGTTGCCAAGCACGGATCTAGGTCCAATCCTAGGTGACATGCAGTATGCAAAAGCAATCCTATTACATAAGCTTCCAGTTTTACAAGTCTTTGGTCTTCAATATCTTTGATCATCATCTCCACCATCTTCAAAATTATCATCCCACTAAGTCTAATATTTACATTTAAATAATCATGACAAATAGGGATACATTTTAAAGGGATGGGAACGGGCCATAAACCAGGCCCACTTTGAATTGATTTCAACAATATTACAACCAAAAAATTGTAAAAAGCATACACCAAACACATTTGGCACGGCTCTCGATAATCCCAAACATTATCTATACAATTAACTCAATTAATTGACATAAATAAAATAATCAAATCAAATTTGATTATGTCCAAAAAAATCATATTTTAAATATAAAATGATATTTTATAAATAAAATCTTACTTAGTTATTTTAATTGCATCAATTTTGGGCTTAAAACAATTTTAGGCCAAATATCTCAAAATTTTCAAAAATTAATTTTGGTCCAACCAAAAAACCCCAATAGCAAGTATTGGCCCAAAACCCCTCGGTCCGCCCGGGACAGGCCCGTAAAAACCCTAACATTCAAAAACCGCCGCCGCATCTCCACCCCGGCACCGTCGCGGACGGTGGTACGCGCACACCGTAGCCCCACCTGAGCGAACTGGTCGCGCAGGTGGCCGCCCCCCGTGCACACATTGTTGGGGAACCATGGCGGATCCGGATCACGCCTCCCGGCGAGGCAGCGGAAGAACAAAAACTGGGCCGGGAGACGATCAATACAATTCAAAACATTCAAGCTATGAACCATTCATAGGGTGTTTTAGTTAATTACCTTGCTGGCAACTCGTGCCTGGCTCCGACCAGTTTCGCGAGGAAACCGGCACTTCACGGTAGGCGGCGGTAGATTACGTCAATCAGGTCCACGACCGGAAGGGAGACACCTTCGTCAGCCTGCACTAGAAGGCCTGACGAGATCAGCGCGGACGGATTCTCCTCGTCAAGTTGGCCGGAACAATTTCCGGCGAAGCAAGGCGGGGGCGGCGCGTGAGACACGGCGGCGGCGGCGGCTTTTGGGAGAGGAGCGAGGCGGCGGCTACCACACTAGGTTTAGGGTTTTAGTTTGTATCAAAGTGTGTTATGATTAAGCCTAAGTCTACATTAAGTAGACAAGTAATAGACTTGGACCGGCCCAACGGGCCCGGGTCCAACGGATGAACATTCGGTTCATCCCTATCATCTTGATTTCATCGTAACTCCGTTCGCCGATCAGATCGGACCGATCGACTCAGTTTCTAAAACTGAATGTTATGATCTGAAAAACCATTTCTCAGAACCCCAGTGCAAAATGACCGTTTTGTCCCTCAACAGCGGGAAATCACGATTTGACCCCTGTTGACTTTTAGGAAGTCGCACTCTCCAAAATCCTATTCTCATGCTCAACACATTGAGCTCAGTATCCGTGCGGGAATCTCGAATCCAGTACCGTGCGGGAATCTCGAATCCAGTACTTGTGTGACCCTCAATGGTTCAGGGATACAGCTAGCTGTGGGCCCACAACTATTGTGGCTCCGGAATCACAATTCCGGACTTGCCCATCGGATCATGGTAAGAGCGTCTAGCAACATCGTCCCATGACCCCTAGGTATCACTGATAGTGCCTGCAAGAACCATTTGGTCGTGGTTAGCCTACAGTACGGTCCTTTCAATCCATATATCCCGATCAGATCAACGACCATTGGTAAATCGAGAGTCGCTATAGATCCGATAGCTATGCATACATCTTGGAGATCGAATAGTGACATCGCGAGTGTAACTAGGTAAACCCATTTACCTAAAACACTTCTATTACTCTGGCCAGAGATTTATACACTATTATCCCCTCAGATAGCATAGGATATCCACGCATGTCTACGAGCGGTGAATCCTCGACAACGATGCATCGACTCCTACATGCATCGGGGTCTCACCCAATCCCGCCGCCTGATGACCCCAAGTGAGTCGGAAAACGGGTCAAAGTGAGACGCCTATCATGTAGAGTCTCAATGACGTTTCGAGTCGTGAGGACTAATCAGTACAACCAAGACCTCGGACTTATCCACTCGACAAATGGTAACCACTTGGAAAGTCCGAACGAGGGTAGTTCGATATATCACCAGGTCACTATCTATTTGCATGCTCAGAACATCACAATGTTCCCTACCAATGAAACATGGTACTTCGCATCACAGATACTAGTCTCAAGCTCGGGCGGCCTTATCCTCATTTTGACGGCCCAATCGAATAGAAACTTTTTCAGAATACACAGTGACTATTAGATGTGTTTCATGATAGCCGTCATACCCACTATCACATCTAACATACACTATAGTGCATTCTAGGTCTTTACTCAAAGCAATTGTAAATCATTACACACATAATGAAAGAGAATGCCATATAAGAAAATGCGAATATCATATATAAAGATCGTTTGTACAAGAGTCTATAAAACCCACACGCCACAAGTTGGCTAGTTGGGCATCTACTCTAACAATCTCCCACTTGCCCTAAAGCCAACTACTCATCAGACGCAGTACCATTGTTTTGCAAAGTTTTTCAAACAACGGTCCAGGAAAGGGCTTCGTAAGTGGATCAGCAACGTTGTCTGCAGAGGCGACTCTCTCAACTGCTATGTCACCTCTAGCCACAATATCCCGGATTATGTGGTATTTCCTCAGTATATGTTTGGATCTTTGGTGAGACCTAGGCTCCTTTGCTTGCGCAACGGCACCCGTGTTGTCGCATTACACCGAGACTGGACCAACTCCATTAGGAATGACGCCCAACTCTTGGACGAAATTCCTTATCCAAACCGCCTCCTCAGCAGCAGCTGATGTTGCGATGTACTCAGCCTCAGTGGTTGAATCCGCGATGGTGTCTTGCTTGGAACTCTTCCAAGAGACAGCACCACCATTGAGCATGAATACAAATCCAGAGGTGGACTTCAAATCATCCACGTCACACTGGAAACTAGAATCAGTGTAGCCATCTAGTTTCAGTTCACCACCCCCATAGACCATGAACATATTCTTAGTCCTCCGCAAGTACTTAAGAATATCCTTCACGGCCTTCCAATGCAATTGGCCGGTGTTGGCCTGGTAGCGGCTCGTGACACTCAGAGCATATGCGACATCCGGTCTAGTCGAGATCATGCCATACATAATACTACTTATTGCTGAGGCATATAGCACACGTGCCATATTTTCTATCTCTTTATCAGTATTTGGATACATAGACTTAGATAGAGTGACCCCGTGGCACATAGGTAGGTGTCCTCTCTTGGACTCTTCCATAGAGAACCTCTGAAGTATGGTATCGATGTAGGTAGCTTGGGTGAGCCCGAGCATCCGTTTAGATCTATCTCGATAGATCTGTATTCCAAGAATATAGGATGCTTCACCCATGTCCTTCATCGAAAATCTACTAGACAACCATACTTTAGTTGATTGCAGCATTCCTACATCATTCCCAATGAGTAGAATGTCATCAACATAAAGTACGAGGAATGTCACAGAGCTTTTAACTACCTTCATATATACACATGGCTCCTCGGGATTCTTGATGAAACCAAATTCCTTAATTGTTTCATCGAATCTCAGGTTCCAACTTCGCGATGCTTGTTTGAGACCGTAGATCGATCTCTGAAGCTTGCATACCTTATGCTCGCTTCAAACAGATGTGAAACCCTCAGGCTGCGTCATATAGATCTCTTCCTTAATGTTTCCATAAAGGAACGCAGTTTTCACATCCATTTGCCATATCTCATGGCTAACAAGATTCTAATCGACTTGAACATTGCGACTGGTGAGAAGGTTTCATCATAGTCAACACCTTGCCTTTGAGTGTAACCTTTCGCGACCAGTCGTGCCTTGTAGGTCATTACCTTACCATCAGGCCCAAGTTTCCTCTTGTATACCCATTTACAGCCAATAGGAACAATTCCTTCGGGAGGATTAACAAGAGTCCAAACTTGGTTAGCATGCATTGAGTCAAACTCAGACTGCAGTGCTTCAAGCCACAAATTAGAATCAGCATCGGAAATTGCCTCCTTGAAAGTTCTTGGATCAGATCCAACAACTTGATCACCTTGATCATCTTCAAGGAGAAAACCATATCTCTCAGGAGCCTTAGGAACCCTTTCGGATCTCCTAGGTGCGACCATTTCTGGTACTGGCTCTGGAGGTGCGGGAGACTCACCTGGTACTTCGATTGGATCTATAACCTCTTCGAGTTCTACTATTCTGCCCTTTCTATCAAGTAGAAATTCCCTTTCCATAAAGGTGGCATTCCTAGAAACAAACACTTTTGTTTCGCTCGGATAGTAGAAGTAGTATCCAATGGAATTCTTTGGATACCCAATGAAGTAGCATAAGATGGATCTTGTATCCAGCTTATCTCCCACTGTCTGCTTCACGTAAGCAGGACATCCCCAAATCCTCATGTATGAGTACTTGGGTGGTTTGCCCATCCATATCTCATATGGAGTCTTATCCACCGCCTTGGTGTGGACATTGTTCAACAACATTACCGCCGTTTCGAGCGCATAGCCCCAAAACGAGGTAGGAAGTTCAGTGAAGCTCATCATAGATCGAACCATGTCCAACAAGGTCCGATTACGACGCTCCGCTACACCATTGAGTTGTGGTGTGGCCGGAGGGGTCCACTGTGCGATAATCCCATTCTCTTTTAGATAGTCTTGGAATTCAGCACTCAAATATTCGCCACCTCGATCGGATCGAAGTGCTTTAATACTTTTGCCTAATTGATTTTCTACTTCAGCCTTGAATTCTTTGAACCTTTCAAAGGATTCAGACTTGTGCTTCATCAAGTACAAGTACCCATACCTAGAGTAATCGTCGGTAAAGGTGATGAAGTATGTGTGACCATACTTAGTACCAATACTAAACGGGCCGCACACATCAGTATGGATCAAATCCAATAGGCCTTGAGCACGCTCACCCTTGCCCTTGAAAGGTTTCTTAGTCATCTTTCCCTTAAGACAAGACTCACAAGTCGGTAGGGAGTTAATGTCTTACAGATCAAACATGTCACTCCTAACTAACTTGTTCATCCTACTTAGAGAAATGTGACCTAGCCTAGAGTGCCAAAGTTGTGCTGGATTCAAGTTATCGTGTTTCCGTTTAATCGTTGTTGTATGTGCTTCGACATCGCGAGTTGGAACGTCTTTTAATTTTAAGGTGTATAAATCGTTTTCGCGTTCCCCAATTCCAATTAAACATTCATTCTTGTAAATATTTCAAATCGAATTAGAAAACATACAAGAATATCCATCACTATCAAGCATAGAAACAGAAATAATGTTCTTTATTAATTCGGGAAAAAATAAAACGTTTCTCAATAACAACTTAAAATCAGAAGACAGAAATAAATAAACATCTCCTATAGCTACTGCAGCAATCTTGCTCCATTGCCAAGCCTCAAGTGGGTCTCACCCCTCTCTTAGACGTCGGCTTCTTGTCATCACCGGCAAATCATTGCAGATATGAGATCCATATCCGGTATCAAGTACCCAAGAAGTCGAACTAAGAGACATATTTCTTTCAATATAGAACATACCTTTCGCAGTTCGCAACTGCTCGAGGTACTCCTTGCAGTTCCTCCTCCAATGCCCAGGCTTGTGGCAGTGGTGGCAAACATCCTCATGCTTGTTTGGTTTGGAAGCCTTTGCCTTTGGCTTCTTGATGGGCTTTTCCTCCTTCGCAGGGGCAGAACGCTTCTTTCCCTTGCGTCTGGGCCCCTTCTTCGCAGAGGAAGAAGAGCCCATAAGGAGGACGGATTTGTCCTTCTTTATGGTTCCTTCGAACACTACAAGCATGTTAACCACCTCTTCAAGGGTGGCTGCCAGCTTGTTCATGTTGAAGTTGACCACAAAGAGGTCAAATGCAGCGGGTAGTGAGAGGAGAAGTACATCCACCGACATCTTGTGTGGAAGTGCGATATCGAGGCCCGACAGCTTTTCAACGAGCCCAATCATACGAACCCCATGCTCGCGGACCGAAGTCCCATCGCGCATGCGGCTTGTCATAAGCTCCTTGACAGCCGTGAACCTCTCATGTCGAGAGTTCTCCCCGTACAGTTCTTTGAGATGAAAAAGTATGTCAGCAGCATACATTTGTCTTCTCAAAGCGCCGTTGCATTTCATTGGACATCGACGCCATCACATAGCACCAAGATTTAACCTCGTCGTCCCACCATTGTTTAAGCGTAACCAGCTCCTCAGGGCTGATATCGGCAGGGGTTTCCTTCGGAGGACTCTTCTCTATAGAATAAATAAGTTTCTCCGAAGCCAATACAAGATTGAGGTTGCGGAGCCAGTCTTGGTAGTTCAGACCGGTGAACCTGTTGCTATCCAGTATAGCAGCGAGCGGGTTTTTCATCGAAACCATTTTACAACACAGTTATACTGAAAAGAAAGCAGACATACATCACTAACTATATATAAAATAATCGCTAAGACATAAAACAAGGTCGTTAAGTTTTATGAATTACCCTCCCACTATTTTAACGATTTCACCACCCTCTAATGAAATCGAGAAATCAAGTTTCTTTAGTGGGTAAACGGAGCCCAATCGAGCGATCATGGACCCGAATAATATCAGCCATCCATGACCCCCAAAAGGTAGTTTCCTATTGGAACCGGTGCAACCTTCATGTATTCACCTCACGTCCAGTAAGGGCCCAATAATATGACGCCGTTTACTATCACGTGTCAAGATTGACCCATCAATGTTGAGTCGTGAAGGACGGTCCCCTTAACGTCCCCAATAATATGAGCCAACGTTAAAGGGAGTTCAAACCGAACTCAAAATAATTGTCAATGGCGTGGACAACTTTCCGGCATACATGACCCCCTCAATAATATGAGCTGGGCCATGTATACGGGTAGCATCGACGTACACCCATTGTTGATGGAAGGTAGGGATAATTTAAACAAATTTAAATTCCATTTAGTTTATCGAATAAACATTTATCTTGATATTAGTTTTAAATCGTATTTAAAACGAGTGATTTTATTTTCGAAAAAATTTGGTCTCGTGCAGATATTTTAAATCAAATTTAAAACATGCGGATTCAACTAACTATATATCACATATATAAAAACATTGGGATGATCGATCGCGAGAGCTATGCGGTCCGTGGTTACCAGCCACGGACCTGGGTCCAATCCTAGGGGTAATGCAATATGCAATGCAATCCTATTACAATGCTTCCGGTTTTACAGATCTTCGGTCTTCAATATTTTTGATCGTCATTGTCCACCGTCTTCGGATGTCCTCCCACTAAATCTAGTAATTTTACATTTAAATTTACCATGACATATAAGGGATACATTTATCAAGGGGTGGGAACGGGCCACAAACAGGCCCACTTTAAATGATAATCAAAATATTAATACAACCGAATCACAAAAACCTATCGCATACACCTAACATATTGGGCACGGATCTCGATCATCCCAATCATGCAGATAATCTAATTAACATGCATAATTTAAAGAATCCAATTATTTATCACAAAATCATATTTTAATTACGAAATCACATTTTATAAATAAAATCGTATTTTGTTGATAAAATCAAATTTTAATCAACAAAATCATATTTAACTTATACATTCATATTTCAAAATTAAAATCGTATTTTACAATTTTTAATTGTATCAAATTGGGCTTAAAACAATTCTAGGCCCAAAAATCTCAAAATTTCAAAATCGACCAAAATAGGCCTGATATCGAGTATCGGCCCGAAAACTTCACGGGCTGCCCGGGACAGGCCCGAACGAAACCCTAGAAGAAATCAACCGTCACGACATTTCCGGAGCATCTCCGGACTTCGGCCGCACGCGGC
>KV001970.1:9664-59097 GCA_001598015.1 Dorcoceras hygrometricum | reverse complement strand
TGCCTAAGAAAGAAACGCATTCAATTCAATATGTCAAATTCTAAAAGAAGCGTTCTCTGTTTTTCAAAGTAAAAATGATGCAAATAGAAACCAAACGATTTTAGTTAAATCAAAGGATTCGATTGGCTCGTAGGAATTGTTTAGACATCTACTGTAACTGCATTCCTGCTATCTGGAATTTAGCTCTTAAATGATAAAAAGCTAAACAAATACATAGATAAAATCTGAAACTCGATTAATCAAGAGTTAAATATAATAGCATTGTAATCCCTCAATCTCATATCTTTCTAGTTTGTGGCTTCTAAAAGATCTGGTCGCTACATAAAGAGTATTCATGACATAAAAGGTGGAAGGGAAGCTCTCCATTCCTAGTGCTCCTGCCGTCGAAACCTTCAAAACCATGAGAACCTTTAGTTTGAATGGATTATAACTCTGCACCTTTTTTAAGTGATATTTTTAGAAGAATTTTTTTTTGAAAGCATAGTAATATATCTTATAAACTGTGTTAGAAATTTTTATCTATCATTGATCCATGACATAATCAGTCGGAGGCATGTGAAACCATAGCTCATCCTGTGGTGGATGTTAACCTTTGAGTCTGCTTTATCACCGACTCACGAACTTAGCTCGTACAAAACTAAACCAAGAATCCAAAAATTTCAAATCAGCGTGTGACTTGTTTTCTGCTCCGTGATGAGGCACAAAGTTACAAGTGATCTTGTGTTGCAGGGAAATGAGAAGGAGTATGCATATTGTACTTGTGGATTCGCACACCTAGATAAGTGTGTGGATGTACCATGTATTCCACAAAGCTAGTTGTATAGACGAGACTTGTGAAGATAAATCTTGAAAAATGTAGATAACACGTTCTTACTATTCAGATGGATGCTAATTTTAAATTTTCCAGTCACCAAATACCTTAACCAAATCTATGTCAAACCACAAACCCACGTAACCTATAAGATAACAAAATTAAAAAATTCAAAATATGAATTTGTTAAACTAATAGAAAACTTAAAAGCCATTCGAAAAGAATCAAGAAAAACAAATAAACTATTAATAACATATATACTCCATATAATACTAATTATTAGGGGTGAGCATTCGGTCGGTTCAGTTACCGACCGAACCGATTTTTTTAAAATCGAGCATAATCGATTTTTTTTAAGATAACCGAACCGACCGATTTTTTTGCAAAAACCGATAATAACAAAAATCGAAAAAAAAATTTTTTTTTTGAGGTCAGTATAACGATTAAAATTTAGGGTATATTTTACTACTAAAATTAATAAATATTATAATATATTAATATATACGAATTTAGGAAAGAATCGAAGAAATCTCAATCGATGGGATTACGGGAAGAAGAGGTTAAGGATTTAGGGTATATTTTACTATTAAAATTAATAAATATTATAATATATTAATATATACGAATTTAGGGAAGAATCGAAGAAATCTCAATTGATGGGATTACGGGAAGAAGAGGTTAATGATTTAGGGTATATTTTACTACTAAAATTATAATTATACACACACAAAAAAAAAAACTGAATATATGCACACAAAGCTCTCAAAAAGTTTCGAAAGTCGCACCCCATTAATATCAAACACATTACTAAAACAGATCAAAATTGAAATTTATTGTTTAATTTTAAATAATATAGTATCAATAATAATATCTCAATCCCTCCCAAATTTGCCAACTGGTCAACTACTTATTCGGTCTCACTTCACATGGTACACCCTGGTCCAGTTACACCACACTACATTTATATTCCCATTCTACCCTTCCTGTCTCCTTTATCAGCCAAATCATTAGGATGGACTGGGAGGGCATTAGTGTCAGAGCAGAAAAGCTCAGATAGCGAATGAGGATAACTATACGTGGGGTCCACAGAGCGGACTTGAATACCTTTATCAAATCTAGCTCTCAATTGGCATTTACATCCGCTGGCCATTTCCCGTCCCTTTTGGAGGCAATTCTCTCTCTATAAAATATCCCCATTTCCTCACAGATCCAGAGAGAGAAAGATAGGGTTCGCGTTTCTTCGAACAGCACGATGAGAGAGATTATCAGCATACACATTGGGCAAGCGGGGATTCAGGTTGGGAATTCGTGCTGGGAGCTGTATTGCCTCGAACATGATATCCATCCGGATGGGATGATGCCCAGGTTTATTTTTTTCTTAAAAAAAAAGAGGTTTACCCCATTTTCTTACCTGCATTGGTTGATCTTTGTGTTTTTTCGTATTCGATGTTCATTTTTATGTTCTGGCTGTGGATCTTGTGGTTCTTCTTGTATTTGGTTGGTTTCTCTGGGATGACCAGTTGTTGGGAGGTCTGTTTGCCACTTAATTTGATTGGATTTTTTTTTGGGAATTTTCAAGTTTGTTTGGGCTACGTTGTATGTGGCACGAGTTTGTTGTCTCTTAATGGATCTAATGTTTTAGAGCCATTGTCATTTTTAGGGTTGCATTGTTTTTGATCTATTGTTAATTCTTACTGCCTTTTTTCTGTACTGTGGTAATTTGAAGAAGGCTGGGATGTGATGAATTTGTTGTGTTTTGGTTTGGTCGGATGGTGAAAATGTATCACGTGAGGAGAGAAAATCTTTATGAAAATATGACCCTGTTGATTTAAATGTTGCTTCATTCCTGAAATATTCTGATTAAAAAAGGGGCAATATCGAATTAAGCTTTTGCACGCTCTTTGCTGTCTTTGATATAAAAATTGAGTTTTGATGCGTAAGTGTTTGTGGATTTGCAGTGACAGTACGGTGGGTGTGGCCCATGATGCTTTCAACACCTTCTTTAGTGAGACTGGCTCTGGAAAGCATGTTCCGAGAGCTATCTTTGTTGATCTCGAACCTACTGTCATTGACGAAGTCAGGACTGGGACCTATCGCCAGCTTTTCCACCCTGAACAACTCATCTCCGGCAAAGAAGATGCAGCCAACAACTTTGCCAGAGGCCATTATACAGGTAAAATTGTAATTTGCAGTCTGATGTTGGTTTTGCTTTGTTTTGGTTCAATGCATGGGTTGAACTGATGATCATACAAATTTCTTGGCCTGTACTGATTTGATTGCAGTGGGGAAAGAGATTGTTGATCTCTGCTTGGATAGGGTGAGGAAGTTGGCTGATAACTGCACCGGGCTGCAAGGTTTTTTGGTTTTTAATGCAGTAGGTGGTGGTACAGGTTCTGGTTTGGGTTCCCTGCTCTTGGAAAGATTGTCTGTAGACTATGGGAAGAAATCAAAGCTAGGTTTCACTATTTATCCTTCTCCTCAGGTATTGAAACTCGACTTCGGACATGCAATCATTACTCCAGATACTCAATTCTTCTATTAATTCTGGATTGTGTGTACCGTTTCCAAGTGGCCTCTTTTTCTTGCTATCATGTTTTGATAATTTTCGTTTGTGGAAAGCCTGTGTAATTGGTTTTTAGCTCCAAAATGTAGGTCTCCACTGCTGTTGTCGAGCCTTACAACAGTGTTCTCTCGACTCATTCCCTTCTGGAGCACACAGATGTTGTCGTACTCCTGGACAATGAAGCCATCTATGATATTTGCAGAAGATCTTTAGATATCGAGAGACCTACATACACCAATTTGAACCGTTTGATTTCTCAAATCATCTCATCCCTCACTACTTCTCTACGGTTTGATGGAGCCATCAACGTTGATGTTACAGAGTTTCAGACCAACCTTGTACCGTATCCTCGTATCCATTTCATGCTCTCATCTTATGCCCCTGTCATCTCTGCTGAGAAAGCATACCACGAGCAGCTATCAGTTCCTGAGATCACGAATGCAGTCTTTGAACCCTCGAGTATGATGGCTAAATGTGATCCGAGACATGGAAAGTACATGGCTTGTTGCTTGATGTACCGTGGTGATGTTGTTCCCAAGGATGTTAATGCAGCGGTTGCTACCATCAAAACCAAACGAACTGTTCAGTTTGTTGACTGGTAAGAAAACACCCCTAGTTGAGGAGGCTGAAATTCCTTGCCTGTTATCATTCTAGTAATCTCCATCATGGTTGATTCAGACTTCTGGCATCTAGTGCATAAATTTAGTTTTTGCAATATTCTTACGAGTTTGCCTTTCTTTTATGGGCTGTTAATTGTTGGACTCGGTGCCAGTTCTGTTTCTTGCATCTTGCATTTTCCTGGTATTTGTCTTACCCTTTTGCACCCTATGGTTATTTATCATGTTTGGTCTTGGAATTGTAACAGGTGTCCAACTGGCTTCAAGTGTGGAATCAACTATCAGCCTCCAGCAGTCGTACCCGGAGGTGATCTTGCCAAGGTGCAGCGGGCAGTGTGCATGATCAGCAACAACACCGCAGTCGCCGAAGTGTTTTCACGCATCGACATCAAATTCGATCTTATGTATGCCAAAAGAGCATTTGTACACTGGTACGTGGGCGAAGGAATGGAAGAGGGTGAGTTCAGCGAGGCTCGTGAAGATCTGGCTGCTCTCGAAAAAGATTATGAAGAAGTTGGCGCCGAAGGTGCAGATGATGAAGAGGAAGACGGTGAAGATTATTAGTTGGTTGGCAATGTTACATGTTCGTTCAATCATATTATGGTTGGCTGCTGGCTACCCTTCCTAACCTTCATGTGTGCTACTATAATTGTTTTGTGATCTGTGTATGATGCTGTTTTGTCTTTTGTTGGAAAATTGTTAAAAAAATGTTATTGTTTTGTGATTTAAGAGATTTTTAAGTTCTAATAATTGTTCCATAAGATTTCGTTTTATATTGTCGTCAAATAAAATAGAGTGTCGGCCATTTTTGAACCCAAGATATTTTGTCCTTTTGTTTACAACTCAGTGGTCCTTGTTGATTTGGAACTTGGAAGGAGAGAAGTTAACATCGATTCGGTGGGAGAATCGATAGGCAATGCGATGTGGTGTAGTTATGATTGGATGTTGGAAAAAGGATACTTTCTTGATTTTTATTTTAGGTTTCGAAAATCAATTTGTACTATAATTTATATAAAATGATTTTTTAGAGGGTAATCTTGGTAATTAATGAACACGGAAAATAAAGTGCAGTAATCAGCGATTCGAACTTGTCCCGAACTTAATCCAACTGAAGTGTCTTTTATGATTCATCATAACAGTTCGTTTCTCTCTCCACTGACCGTGTGACCAAATTATTTGTTTGGCAAGTTTCAGCAAAACAAGCAAATGCAAACCCTTTTCAAACTAACTACATATCTATATTTATATTACTCAAATAAGCCGTAGGAATGTGTTTCACAAAATGTCCAAAAAAATGTTACCAAAATTCTAATGTGCCGACCCTAGAGTTTCCATGCATGAATGTATAATAATTTTCTAAAAAAAGACTCCTGTGTGCTGATCAGGAAGTGGAGCATTTCTAAACTTGTTCAATCCTCCGAGTCTCCTTCACTTGTCCATCATCCTCTTTCGACATTTCTTCGAGCGATTTCCCTTTTGCCTCCGGCACCATGAACGTACACAACAGCCCAAGCATGTTAATTCCTCCCAGGATAAACAAAGAATTCCTTATCCCGATCCCAGCTGGGTACCCTGCATCAGTCTTAGCTCTGTCTTGATTCTGTGAGGCGTATAGAAACCCGAATGCACCCACAATTGCCCCTGCCTTCCCAGCTGCAGCTGATATTCCGTGGCAAGTGGACCTAAATCTGGCAGGAAAGATCTCTGCTGGAACTATAAAGGTCGTGCTATTCGGCCCAAAGTTGGCAAAGAAGAATGTGAGTCCATACATTATCAAGAAACCGGCTTTGTTCAAAGTCCAGTGATGGTAAGGGATCGCCAAAGCAAACATGAAGATTGTCATGAAGAGAAAACCAAGAGTTTGGATCATAAAACGGCCTATTCGATCGATGAGTACAACGGTTAACCAGTACCCCGGAACTGTGCCACAGAGTGCTATAAGGAATTGGGATGATGAAATCTTGAAAAGTTCATCGAGGGCACTCATTGTTCTTGCTGGTGGAAGCCATCCAACTGCGCTGAAAATCTCTTTTTGGAAGAGGTTTTGGCTGTAGTATGCTATGTCCACAAAGAACCAAGCGCTTGCTGTTCCCAGTAAGTGTAGCCCATGTCTTTGCAAGAACTCCTTGGAGAATAACCCGAAAAGTTCCCGGCGATTTTCACCCGATGGCGTGTGTTCTTCGGTTACTTTTTCGACTTTGATTTCGACGTCCATCACTCTCTCCATATCCTTACGCGCCTGCTCTGTGTTCTTGGCCACCAGCGCAGTGTACCTAGCAGTTTCCGGCATCTTCATCCTCCAGTAGTACGTCAGAACAGCGGGGAGAGCCCCCAGCATGAGCACAATCCGCCAAACGTAGTCCGCCTCCGGCGGAGTCGACCCCGCCGGATCAACAGCATAAGCCGGAGCACCATACAGAGCACGAAAAACACTCGACACCGCCATCCCCACCACCCCACCACCAAGAATCCCGAACCCTTGCATGGCGAAAACCGCGGCGATGAACGAGCCTCGAGTCCTCTTATTAGCATACTCTGCCATGATAGTGGCGGAGAGAGGATAGTCTCCGCCAATCCCGAATCCGAGCCAGAACCTGAAAAAGCATAGCGTGGTCAACACAGCCTTCCGGGAGCCGCCGAACGAAAGGCCGGAACCGATAGAGCACATAGCCATCAGAAACAGCGTAAACCCGTACACTCTCTTGCGGCCAAACTTATCACCAAGAAGCCCAAAGAACAGCTGCCCGAGAAGGGTTCCGCACAGTGCGACACCGTTGATAGCGGCTGCGGCGCCTGGAGGAAGAACCCCGGGCTTCGGAGACCCGGGAACGTGATAGTAGATCCGGCCAAGAAGCTTTGTGATGAGGGATACGCAGAAAAGATCGTACGCATCGGTGAAGAATCCCATGCCGGAGATGATGACCGCTTTGTAGTGATACCATTGCGTTTTCGTCGAATCGAGAGTGGCCAAAACGGCGTCGCCTGTGGAATCCATGGTTGCTTTTGAATGATCAAAAAGTTATGAAAGTTGGAAAACGAATAATATTTCTGATTGTTTCAGAACTATTGGACAAGCATGTGTATGTATACATATATATAGGAAGAAACAACGAGAGTTGGATTATGAATAGGAGTCGAGGAAATAGAAAGCGAGTGATGTTCAAGAATCTGGAAACTGGGAGATTTTCACTTGATTTGCGCTTGCATGGGATCTCCTACGTTATCTCAAGTATTTAAAAGTTAAAACTTTAAAATTTTACATGGAAGATTAGGTATTCCAAAAAGTCAATATTGATTATGAATTTCAAGGTTTTAGAAAATCTTTTATCCGAAAATCAAATAAAGTTTCCAAAAATTGAGTTTTCTTTATTTTATTAAAAAAAGGAGATTTTTCTATCACGATTGTGAAGGATCCTATAAAATTGTCACGTGATTGTGTCGAATTCTAAGCTAAGATTTATAAATTTTGCACTATATTCATGTGTTACAGATAAAATTGTGAAATTCGTATTAAATCATTTACCCAAAGGAAAAATTGCACTTTTTTTCTTCTAAATATTTGGTTCCCAATTTTTATTATAACACTTTTTGTCTCTAAAATTTTAAAAAATATAGTGTTTGCCATCAATCGATGGTTAAAAAATTTAACTATCGGTAATTTTTCAAGTAGGCATATATGAGATAATTTCACGAGTTCACATCTGTGAGATGGCTTGAATTTGTACATATAGTAATATTTTTAGTGTGAAAAATAATATTTTGCTTTTTATAGGTGTGATCGGTGTCATGGAATATAGCCGATATCTCACACGAACTTTGTGAATATTGTCATCCTGCTAAGAACAAATCAATTTCAATATATCTTAGCAAAAAAACAAGTTGATTAATTTCTATGAATCTTACAAAAAACAAAAAATACATTAATAATTCCAAGTTCCTAGGGGGTTCTGAACCTTTGGAAAAATAATAATACAGATTAGGTAATAAGTCCAGTTTCATTGGATTTCATGAGCCTACTAAACTAACATGGAATTTTATCAGCCTTAGCAAGAATTAAGTAAATTACATTAATAATTCTAATTTCCTAGGAATTTATAAATCTTGGAAATAAATAAAAAAAATTGCAGTAAAATTTCCAAAGAATTGATGAGCTTCTAATACTAACACTAAATTTCTGACTGCAAAAATATGAACAAATTTCCTTAATAATTCCAATTTCCTAAGAATTTATAAATTTTAGTGAACAATGAATAAATTTCATTAATAATTCCAATTTCCGAGAATTTATGAATCTACCAATCTATCAAGAAAAATAAATTAATAACCTCGTGAAGGTACAAAAAAAACATTCAAGCCCATGGAATCAAAAACCTAATTAAGAAAAACATACGGTATATTTGGTCACATGCTTATACGGAGAATAGCATATAGATAGAAATAAATAAGCATAGATATAGATATACATTAGTCTGCCCCCTAAGAATAGCATATAGATAGAAATAAAACAAGAACAGATATAGATATATATTATTCTGGTCCCTACAATAGGTACACAGTAACACCCGAAAATCCGATATAACCATACGCCGTGCATTGTTGGGTTTAGAGTACATAAACGAGAGTAGTATTGTGATAGTTGACTTCCTGAAAGTTCTTGTACATGGAGTTGCTGACATTGCAAACTTTATCTGGTTGGTTACGTGGACAATAAAATAGTGACGTCATAACTTAACGGGTGTTACCAGCTCTGATGGGTATAGGTCCGATGGTGGGAGTGTGATAAGACTGATCTCGAGAGTTATGAGATAACACTAACAGTTAGATACACATCTCCTGGACTATGAGTCTAACAGTCAGAGCCTAACATACCCAATGAATGCAATATGTGTTGTCACATATATAAAGAAATAAAGTTTTACCTTACTTAACATCTATAACTTTTGATATAGTGGTAAATGTTTGATTATAACAAATGTGATTACATATAAAACAGAAACTCTTTGGATTTAAACTTATGCTGTGTAAACCTGGAAAAGTAAACATAACTTGAGAAAAAATATGGTGAGAATGTTTAATGATTTGCACCGAAGATATTACTGATTACAGACACTGGACAACAACTTTCGATATTGGGCTGCTTTGCCAATTACGGGTTTGGGCTTCAATTTCTGTTTTGAAACTATTACGGGCTTTGGGTACGGTGCTGCTCTGCTGACTCTGGATACGTGTCTGCTTGTTGTTATGAATAACAACTGAAGAAAATTTTTTCCGAGCCACAGGTCACAAGACTTGTTAAGGAATTTTTATCGAAAATTTTATTAATATTTTATGCTTGAGGAATGAGGTTGAGGACTTTCGAAGTTATTTCAAAATTTAAGGCAAAAGGATATCGAATGTTATTATGTATTATTTGTTACTTCTGGAAGTATATATTGAGACTCTAGGGTAACTAGATTTAATGAATGCAGGTGAAAGAGATATAGATGGTGTTGGCCAGCGAGCTTCCGGAATGAAGGGGCATTTATCCGAAAACATGGGCCTCCGCATAAGTGAAATACATTTGAACTTATGATGTATAGAGGAATTGTTTTCTGAGTTGATTGTCGAAGATCATTTTAACTGTGGAAGAATTCCTTTTTGTATTATCAAGTCATGAAATCTTTTAAATGTTGCTGCAAATTTTTAGTCAAAAGATTGATGCCTTTCTTGATCTTGAGCTTCGGCGGAAAAGAAGTAAATCCTGTACTTTTTTTTCCATTTAAAATTTTGTGGGGCGTGGCGTTACATGCACCCATGTACACATGCTTGAGTTTGAACTTCAAAGAATTACTGGAAATTCCATTCATCAGTACCATTAATCGGAGGCGAAGAATAAAACACCAAAGAATTAAGCCAAAGCCACTTCCATAATTCACATTCCAAGATTGGAGTTGAATACATATATGCACAGCACAAAGTTCAAGGACAGATTTATCTTGTTTTCATCAATGGCGTTCACGTTGTTTTAGCGGGGGAATAAAAGAGTCAGCGAAAGGCGTGGTCATAGTCATGGTATCGGAAAGTTCTGTAGATGAAATGTGAAAGCCATTTTGAACCCAGAAAACACAACACTGCCACTGAAACCATAGTGTTTCTTGCCACAACCGATGCCATATTTTGCTTGGTCGTCGCAAATATTGCGATTGTAGTGAAGGAGATGATCTGCAAGGCAATCTTAAGTGCATTGAGACTTTTATGTGCAAGGCTGCAACTGCTGCAGATCACTGTATGCGACCAGTACCTGAAACCATTTCAAGCAAGTTATCCGATCTTTAAGTATAATTTATGTCCCGAGTGTGCCACACTCATTGGACAATATGCCTTTTCTTAAATCTTTCGATCAAGTTAACTTTAACCAAGCGTAATGTCATTTAAAATGGTGCCGAGAACCTCCTATGTGCCAAACTATTATTGATTCGGTGCAACTCAAATTTCTTAAACCATATAAAAACAAAACCTTCATATTCTAATTGTGTGCCAAACAGGCAACTACTCAGGATGATTGAGGCAATTATTGCTCCTCCCACATTTATAGAAAGAAGACGGTCTCTGCAGTTTGATTTGTTTACCTGTCAAACAGTTGTTCTCTAGCAGGAGTTGGCGGCAGTAATCCGGTATATTTTCCTCTCCAATCAACCTGAGTGCCACCATACTTATTTAGCCACCTCCGGAAAGAAACCACGAGAATGTCTGATTTTGTGGGCACATAACACGACTTGTGCCAATTGGTAGAGCCAACATCCCTTATTTTGCGTTCCTAGAGAGAAAATGCAAGGTCGAGTTATCACATCTCACACATGTTGAACTTAAGAGGCGGCTACTTGTTGCAGTTTCCCTGTTTTTATTTACACAAAACCCTCTTACAACTTCCTTATCATAACAACCTTAGCAACACAGCAGGTGATTACAAGAGGAAAATTCAATGCCAAGTAGCAATATGATACAGATAAATGTAGTCGCAAGCAGTGGTACATAATAATAAAGATGTGCAGATTCACTAAACTAAAAACTCATTTCACCTAATCAGAAATAATATTGCCATATTTGCAGGAATTACATGAGTGCTAAACAAACATAAATAACTTCTTGTTCCAAATTGCCATGATTATCCTCATGCTAGACAAACAATCAGTGTTTCTGTTGAAAGATGAGATGGTTTTCAATTGGGAACATAATATGTGTAACACTTGAAAGAGAGGCCAGGTGTTACATTCACCCAAGTTGATCAGGAAAATTCCGGAGGTAATCAAAAAAATAACTTCAAAGTGTAAGACTAGATAAAATATCCCATAACAAAGAAGACAGATCAAGCTAGAATAGAAATGCAAACGTTCCTAACAGTCCATCATAACCTAAGTTGATTATCACAAGTAAAGATCTTATCGTGATTGAAGAAAGAATTAATCTGAGAAATTTCTAAAAGACAGATTAAGAGGTGGTTTCTAACGAGCCTCATGCAAGAGAGTGAAAAATAGGTTGCCAAATGAGAAAACAGATAAAGCAAGGGAGCATTCCAAACTTTGAGACTCCCCATCGAGCGGCACCTAACAAGATCCGACGCTCGGGTTCGTAGCAAATGACCACTCAAGAAGTGCACAGTTTATTTGCACAAATAACATATTTACCAAACTTTGAGACTACCCATCGAGCAGCCCCTAACAAGATCCAACATTCGGGTTCGTAGCAAATAACCACTCAAGAAGTGCACAGTGTATTTGCACAAATAACATATTTACCTCCAAATGAAGAAGATATAGATCTGAATCAAGAATTAAGTTTTGCCCAATATGGAATATCCAACGTGGAATAACTTTATCTATCCAAACTCCAAAGTTTCTCGGAGATGCAAAGATTAGTCTGCTATTGCCCGGACTGACTGGAATGCAGTAGAAAATTAATAACGCTTTCCTCTGGGGTTTAACAGATGACACTGGCTCCTGTTTGGAAAGAAAACACTACATGAAACAATGAATCCAAGAAACGAATTATTCAAATAAAACTATCAAATATATTTACATCTTTGTTTCCCGTTGATGATGTTGAGGTTGTTTTAGGGCTCCCTCCCGGACTAAAATAGCCATAGAAGAGACAAGGTGGAACGAAAAAGTTGTCTCCAAATAACTGATTTGAAATAAAACCATTTATATCGAGTTTCTCTATACTGATTTCGAGTGGTCTGCCGCCTTCTCTATCAGCCTTCAAAGTGCAGGATAATACCTCATTGTTAGCCATGTCAAACTCCAGTAAATAGTTAAAAAATTCGGTACAGTAACTTATCTTGCAGGCATCTTCGCAGTTCTCATGATACCATAATGCGCATATGGAACATGAGCTGGGTCCATAAGATTTTCAATCAGAACTTCATACCTGAATATGCAAGTATTGCCATTAACTCTTAACCAGCAGGAGAATTTATATAAACATCTTATATAAGTCTCAAGTACTCATCCATTCACAGCCCCAGATAGACAGCATGTAAGCCAATGAAGCAATGAAAATCAGCAGATGCCTTCATTGAAAAGGGAGATTTATATGGGGAAGGGCATAACAAAAGGTTGGCTCACCCATATGGTATATCCCTGGCTATCATTGTATTAGTAAAAGAGGGGTCATCGAGTTCCGGGATGTAGTGAGGTTTTTTCTCTGATGATATATCTTTAAATTGTGGATCAGAGTTTGGCCAGAACCAAAGAATTCCATTCTGTACACAACTGGGATAAGTTGCTGCACATGCTTTTTTGGAAGTGTGAATCTGCGCCATAAAAATGCAACACCTCTGAGAAAGTATCATTCAATCTTTATTTCAATATACAAGGATATAGAGATGGAAGCCATGGTTGAAAATTGCACATGCAGAGGAGGACAAAACTTACTCGTAAACACCCAAAACAGAGACAATATTGTAGTCATCTGCAACTTAAATTCAAACAACATACTTCAAATTTTTTGCTATTTTTCCTTTCCGAGGAGGGACACTGGATACTCATCATCACAGCTTCAAATTATTTTTCCACTGTCACGATGGATTCATTATCACCAAGGCTTCAAAGACTATATAAAAATAAATATAAAGTTATGAAAATATTCATTTAACCCATGCCTCATTCCTAGAGTGGTACGGAACCTTTCAAAAAGATCAGAAAGCTTAACCATGAAAAAAGGTTCGATAACAAAAGAAGAGGTTAGGAAAAGTTTCTTCTAGCATCTATATCCTATCGTGAAAATAATTGACTTCTCCAAGGCCAAAAAGATATCTAGTCTAAGAAAGCATTCTAACTTCTCAAATATGGAGGTATCCATGATGTTTTGACATTGTCATAATCTGGCATCACATGTTACATCCAAAGGAGTTTGGAGCTACATTTGAAGAACTAACTTCCAAACTCTCTTCATTTTACTGCATGTCCAGAGCAAATCTTCCAGCAAAGGCATTTAGTTTTCGCCAATATTACTTTTCCTCACGGCCAGAAGTCACAACATTCATTTGACTCCATAACAGTGTAAATACACCACCAGAATCACACGCCAGCCAGTGTAAAAGATATCCTAATATTATCTAAAAATGGCATGCTAGTAAAATTCACAACTTATTGCGTCCAACTCCGATCCTCATTCTTCACAATGCTGCAAAAGTCTTTAAGTGCTCAAGACTTAATTCCGATTGTCGCAGGGAGCATTCTTATAAGCGGTATCAAGTTTCCGAGTCCATGCACATGGTCGCTAATGGCTTGACTTCACATGTTAAAAAAATAAAGCCAAATTTGATGCTGTAAATAGGATTATATTTCAGAGATTCAAGTAGTAGAGTTAAATTCAACATTTTTGAGATTTTGACAACATCAAATTCACTGATCAGGCACTAAATCGAGGAGAAACAGATCCATGAAACTGTTATTTACCGGGGGGCCATCTCTTGGTGCTTGAGGAATGAATGAACAGTCTCCGGAGCCACTAAAACACCAACCATGGTACACACACTGCAGCCTCCCCCACTGGTCAATTCTCCCTTCGGACAATGGGGCCAATCTGTGAGGACAAGTATCGTCAAACACTTTCCAAGCATTCTCATTCCTGTCCCACCAAATCACCACATCAATACCAATCACTTTCTTCCCATGTGGTCTCCTCTTATCCAGATCACATATCGGCATTAATGGATACCAATGTGCATACCAATCAAATTTCTCTCCTTGCCTTTCAGTTTCAACTTCTTGACCAGGTGCAGAAAAATCCAAAATCTCCTCAGTTGAAGAGACACCTAGAGCACTAGAAACTGAACTGAAGATCTTGAAATCCGCTCTCCAGCCGCGGGTACGAGGTGAAGACCAATTTTTCTGCAGAATTGGCGGAATATGACAAATGGGATTCTCGAATTTGTTTCTGGGATTCCTCGCTGATATCAGAGAGCTGTGAAACGACGGAAAACACGAAACGTTCAGAGCTTCCATGGCTGCCGGCTTCCTTTCCCGGAAACTCTAGTTTTACGGACGTTGGTAACTCAAGAATCGGTCGGATTCCAAGTCACATCATACAATCATCCAAACTGAAGAACAACAACGAAGAAATAAATCTGATAACTAGGACAAAAGAGTGGATTTTGTTTATATACATGTGCTGAGTGGGTTGCAAAGTGGGCACGCAAACATAAACATGTGGCTTGCAAGAAACCAGCCATGAAGATTAGGCTTTGTGTGAGAGAGTTCTCGCAAATCGCTTGGCTTCTTACAACATGAGTCGGCGATAATGAAAAATTGGCTTCTGCTTTCTTAATAAATGCATGTAAGTACACGATAAGGGGTTTTTTTAACTGTTTACTACATAAATAAAAAAACTTTGATAAAATAATGTAAATACGAAACATTTACCAATCTACCGTATCACGTCATCTGAGAGGGCGTGATAAAAGTTAATCACGCCCACTCAAACGGCGTGATTAACTTTTTTTTTTTAAAAAAAGGAAGTCACGCCGAAGTGAAGGGCGTGACTTCAAAGTATAATTTTTTTTTTTAGTAATTCTAAAGAGGCTCTTATTTGATTGGGTGCTGTACTCGTCTGCTTTGGTATATGATGGACAAAGGCCGGGTTTGTCTCAGTCAATTTGCACCTCAATAATTTTCTAAATTTAACTCACTTTGATATTTTGCTACGTGTCAAAAGAAATAGAGAATGAAAAAAAAGTAGCGAATGATTTCTCGTACAGGTACAAATCTAATACAACTTACGTAAAACCATGAAAATTTATTAATGTGTAGAGATACTAATTAATCGATAAATTTAAGAATTAAAATTTATTTTTAATCTAGCAAACATAACATAAAATATGATAAATGTTTCACTATCGAATGTAATATCATTTGTTGGAGTGCAATAATTATCCTTATTAGATATAACGATCGAATCGTGACACTTGAATTGTTATACGGTTTGAAAGATTAAAGTTACACCATTTATCACCAACTATAGCTTTTGATAAACGACAAACACTCGATTTTACATCGTTTTTTGAAAAAGTTCGTTATCCCACCTTATCGAACGACGGGATTTCTGTTATACATTTTTTAAAAGAAATGTGTTTTTTTAAAATAAAAATTGATTTCGAAGCCGGGACTGATACTATTTATTTACTTATTAAGTTTTGAATTGTACTGCATTTTTTTATATCGTATTTGTACTGTAATTTACATCGTCTATTATATATTATATATTTTTATATAAAATATAAAGGAGTTGAGAGCATTAAAGACACGAAAAAGGGTAAAAATAGGGATCAGCGGGTAACGAAAAAGTTTATTCAGATACACCATGTCATTCACATAAAATATAATAATATATATATATATATATATATATATATATATATATATATATATATTTTCTTCGTGTGAAACTTTTAGTCCTATACAATTACAGAAATCTCAAATTTAAATGAATTATATAATATTGACATTGTACAAAATTTTAATATTTTAATTGCATCAGCTTATACTTCTAAGTACATTAATTATCAAGTAACAATTTAATTTCTTAATAATAATATACTAATTCAAAAGTATAATCATGCTAAGCAGTAGAATCATAATAATTAATTTTATATGCATATATATGTGGTGAATTTGTAGTATTGGCTTTAGTATAAATGAAGGAACGTATATGTATATTCTGTAATTTCTATTTGGTTAAGATAAAATACAACTTTTTTTGGAATAAAATGATAACTATATTAAAATCATTAATCACACCAATTTAATTTATTCTAAGTAAGGAAATAAGAACTTCCAATAAATAAAGGAACTGTATAAACTGTTTTTTTTAAAAAATGTAATAAAAATATGAACAGAATAATATCTTCCCAAACTATCATTTTTATTTCTTGTTCAAGTCCTCAAATCTTTAATAAATTGAATAAGATAACGTATGGTATTCAAATCAATAAGTGAGATAAGTAGTTAAATTAATCAAATTACGCATATATATGTTTCTATTATACTAGATATTTTTATTTTAGATAAGTTGATATTAATTTGATTTACCAAACTTTTATAAATTTTGAAAAATTCGAGCTAAAATCTACTGAAACTTTTGAGGCCAAAAATTTTATTTGCTTGCTAATGAAACCCATATAATGATTCATTAACGAACGAAAAATAAATTCAGAAGGCCATATAATAAGAAGAACACTAATAAGGGTAATTTTGTTGGGTGTTCTATTCAATCTTCAACAGATCACGCTCTAAACTGTCGAATAATACAAGTTGGTCGAGGCGAGAAAAGTCCTCTTTCCGCAAGACGAAATTGCCCGAGTATAGTGCTCTCGTTTCGGCAATCGTCTCTAAGATACAACGACCTACGAATTACGAAGTGTAACACCACACTGTATAATTCCGAGGAACAAAATAAGTGTTTGAACTTTGTTTTTGAGTAGTAACTCTACGCAGGGAAACATATGGCAAATACAGTGCAGAAGGCAATAAGAGCATGCAGAATGAATTGGATTTCGAATGCCTAAACTGCTTGTATTTATAGGGATTGGTCGGTTGCCTTGAATTGACGCATATTTTCAAAAGACGCCATTCCGAACTGTTTCACTGCTTCGAACAGTTGCACTGTTTCAAACAATTGCATTGCTTCGGAGTAATTGCGCGCCATCCCAAATGGTTGCAGCATTCCGAACAGCTCGCAGCATTTCATGCATGAGCAGTTGCACTGTTCTAGAAAAAAAAAACGGTTCGGTCCGGTTTAGAGTACGTAGATCGGTTGGCCTGCCCAGATCAGCTCTGGGCTTTGGACCAGATCGCGTATTAGAACAGCACGGAGCAGATCAGCACACAGACCCTCCCTCCAGCGCATGTCGTCACAACTTGTGATGGTCAACTCAGCTGGCGATGGTCAACGCAGCTCATGGTGGTCAACACATCTTGCGACCAGTAACAGTTTGCGACTTGAAACAACTTTTCATCTGATACAGCTCGCAACCTGACTGCTTGCAAACAACTCGTGATCTGTTTGCTCGCAACCAGATCGCTTTCAATATGACAGCTTTCATTCACATTTCCCAACAATCCCCCAAATGAATGAAATCAATTCACGTGTTCTGACTCGTTTGAAAGTTCTTTGCGTATTAGTATTGCATCAGGATAGGTAACTTTTGACCTTGAATCTTCCTTAGTAATATACCATCGGATTTACAAGTTAGGTAGTGACGCGATGTCTTGAAGTAGCCAACCGTTGGTGTAAATCAAGACAATGGTACTTACACAATAATAACTCTGATATATTTGTTCTCATTGTTGTGTCTTTTCGGCTCGGGACCATATCTTAGATTCATAAGTGTTTTTCTTTTTGAAGCGGCCATTACTTCTCACTTATATAGGTGATCTTCTATCTAGGGTGTCCTGTCATACCATACCTTTTAGGTATAGTAATCATTAAAATCAAGCTTAACCTCACCACATGTTGCAGGCATGTCTTACTTGATTTTACAGGAATGAGACCTTACAGGTTCCAAGTATTCGAACTAATGTTTATAACTTAGTTGTCCCTTTGAACCAAGATATTGTGATCTCCAATTCTCAAGGTTAGGTTACCGCTATAAACATTTTATTTGTGGATTTTAATCTCATTTCTTTCATCAGTTTGTACAATTGATCTCTATTTATACTTTTAGTAAATGGATCCGCTAGGTTCTCCTTTGACCTTATGTAGTCAACCCCATTGGAGATCAATTGTCTCATGGTATTGTGTTTTCGACGAATATCTCGACACTTACCATTGTACATACTGCTTTGTGCTCTTCCTATTGCTGATTTACTATCACAGTGAATGACAATAGAATGCAGACTTATTCCAACTAGGAATATCTTCAAGGAAGTTTCTTACTCACTCGGCTTCTTTCCCTGCTTTATCTAAAGCAATAAACTATGATTCCATCGTGATCGAGCTATACACATTTTCTTAGATGATTTCCAAGACACTGATCTTCCACCTATAGTGAACACGTATCCACTAGTGGACTTAGAGTCTTTTGTGTCCAATATCCAATTAGCATCACAATAGCCTTCTAAAACTGTTGGAGATTTTAATTGTATACAGTAAACTGTAGTTTGATGTATAACTTAAATATCCAAGTACTCTTGTTAAGGCTTTCCAGTTATCTTTTCTCGGATTGCTCGTGAACCTACTCAACTTGTTGACGAAGTGTGCAAGGTCTGGACGAGTACAGTTTGTTAGAAAAATTAAACTCCCTATTACCCTTGCATAGTCAAGTTGAGAGACAAGTTCTCCATGATTCTTGGCAAAGTGAACATCCAATTATATCGGTGTTCTAGCAGGATGGCTCACCAAATTATTGAATGATTTAAGTATCTTTTCAATATAATGGGTTTGTGATAATATAATACCATCTGGTATCCTAGAGATCTTGATCCCTAGTATAATATCATACACTCCTAAGTCTTTGGTAGCGAAATGTTTTTTCAACATTTTCTTTGTATTAACAATCAACTTATGATTGTTTCCCATGATTAACATGTCATCAACGTAAAGGCACACAATTATATACAAACTTGAAGTACCTTTGATGCAGATACATTTTTCACATCGTTGATGTTGAATCCATTAAACTTCATCGTAGAGTCAAACTTTTCATGTCGCTGTACATGTTTTGGCGTTGGAGGTTTGACTATCCTCCTTGATGCGGAGTCGCACAATCAGCTCTTCAAGTTTCAACTCCTTTCATTTGTGCTTTAGGTAGTTTTGAAGTTTCTCCACATCGGTGGCAATTTCTCAAAATTATTGCCACTTCGAATGGTTCATTGATATCCATTCCTTCTGTCAATAAATCATGAATAATAATCTGAATTTCTTATACCTGGCTCATGACAGATTTGGCGTCCACCGTTCTGTAGTCCAGAAACTTGCCGACGAAAAATTTCTTTACTCCAGCATCCTCCGTTTTGTACTTCTTCTTCAAGGAGTTCCACAAATCCTTTACAGTCTTGACGGAATAGTATACGCCAGACAACACGTCGTCCAGACTGTTGAGAATGTAATGCGACACAAGAAGTCGTTGTGGTTCCATGCATCATCATCAGTCCGTATTGTGTTCACTGTCGCCTTCAGTGACGACATGGGGTTTCCTCTATTAAGAATAGGGACAGGCTGAGTGTTGTAAGGTAGAGCAACATCTTCTGTTTCCATCATTTGAAATCCGAACCTGAGAACTTGAACGCTGTTTCACCATGTGGAGCAGCAACAGTTGCGAGCAGTGTAAAAGTGACTGATGACATCTTCGATCAAGTGACAGAATAGAAACACCATAAACAGGTTTTGTCTTGCGATTTTTGGGGTTCTATTCCGTCTTCAACAGATCACGCTCTAAACTATCGAATAGCAGTTCATGATAGCAAGTTGTTCGAGGCGAGGAAAGTCCTCTTTCCGCAAGATGAAATTGTCCGAGTATCGTTCTAGCAATCGTCCATAAGATACAACGACCTACGAATTACGAAGTTGTTGGATATGTTTTTATAGATCATAATCTTAATTTTGATTAACACAAAACCTGCTATTATCTTACTAATGGCTTAAGATTGATGTGCAGTTGATTTTTTGGAAAAGACCAGGAGATATCCAAACTGGAATAGTAAGGGAACATCCAAGCTGGTACAGTTGAAGATATCTACGCTGGAACAGTGAGGGGACGCCCGAGCTAGTACACAGAGTAGTTTCTAGGTTACAGAGGACACCGAAAGATGGTTTCACCCGAGCGTTAGATGCAAAGAGCAGTTCCAGTGATCAAAGTGCAGTGATATCCAGTGAAAGTGCCCAAACTGGAATAGTAAGGGAACGTCCAAGCTGGTACAGTTGAAGATATCTACGCTGGAACAGTGAGGGGACGCCCGAGCTAGTACAACAGAGTAGTTTCCAGGTTACAGAGGACACCAAGATGGTTCACCAGCTTGATGCAAGAGCAGTTCAGTGATCAAGTGCAGTGATATCCAGTGAAGTGCAGAACTGTTCAAGTGCAGATCAAGTGCAACACAAGTGCAATGTTCAAGTTCAGAGATACAAGCGCAGTGTCAAGTGCAGATCAGATCACTAAGCGCAACTATAATCAGTTCATCATAGGGATCTCAGTCCGAAGAAAGACTGAATCAGAACTGATTATTATATCCCAAGAATAAGGGATATAATCACTGGTGCAAGATTGCAGTCTTCAAGGATAAGGTTTAAAGTACCCTCGAAGAACTGACTCAATCAACTAGTGAAAGATCCGTGTACTTGCTGATGGTTTGGAATAGGTGTCTGAATGGATCAAGAGAATAAGCAATTACACAGAAGCTATTGACGAGATCAATAGAGCCAAGATCAGAGAAGAGAAAACCTGATCAGGGATCTTGGTTAAGTTAGTGCATAGAGAAGATGAGAGCTTTGACAAGCTCAGGAATCTTGGCTCGGCTGGATGCTTATGAGAGAGATGAACAATGTCGACGCCTATGATGACGTGAAGTAGTGCATAGAGAAGATGAGAGCTTTGACAAGCTCAGGAATCTTGGCTCGGCTGGATGCTTATGAGAGAGATGAACAATGTCGACGCCTATGATGACGTGAAGACGAAATACTGCTGTAGTGAAAGAAGAAACCAGCTGGGAAGGAAACCAGCTGGGAAACAAGCTCAGAGCCCAGCAATGTTCAAGAGCAATCGTGAACAAGAGCAGAACAAGAGTAGTTATGAAAGAGTAGAACAAGAGCAGTTGTTGAACTCAGTGCAAACCAGAACGGAGACAAGCTGACAAGCTGGTTAAGGTCAAAATAGATCAGATAGCATATCAACAGATGCTATCAAATCTACGAGCAAAGCGATTTGAATACGAGACTATATGATGATTGCTTTTCAATATTCAAATCGATTTAGTTGTGTTGTCTTAGTACAGTGATCATGTGCTTAAAGTGAAAAAAAGCCTGCAACGCATTAAAAGACAAAGGACACAAAGTACAACATTGTCAGAAGAATTTTCAAAGGCTACAAATTAGTGTCCAAGGGATAAATCTGCGTTAGGGGCTATATATAACGAGCAGAGCACAAGCTGAATATGAGAGCGGATGCATGAAGTCGTGAAAGTGTTGTGCAAATCCAGAACGTAAAAACAGAAGAACGCACAACACAGTGCTAGTCGCAAGTTTACACACTCTGTGGCAGCTGGTGGCAAGCTGGTTCAGTGCCCAAGTGTGAGTTAGTGCACTAACCAAAAGCTTCAAAGAAATATCTAGTCGGCAGCACAAGCCTTGGGAAGACATTGTGGAACCGTTTCGGACAGGAGCACTTCCCAGTGTGTGAGATTTTATCTTTGATAGATTGAGCGTACACTGTAATCTCACACACGATTCACTCACATATTTGAGAGAGAGCTGATTAGATTGCTGAGTGAATCAAAAACAAAAATACTTTCTTGTAGTCTTTGGACAGAGACGTTAAACAAGTCTTGTATCCTTTCTCACTGAGGCGTAAAAGAAGTGTTGTTAGACACACAACTTGGAGGCTGATGTGCATAGGTGCTAGGAGTTATTGCAGCTGCTGGCTGTTGGATCGGGTTGTAGCGGGAGCCGCTGTAATCAAAGTCTTCTAGTGGATCATTCCCGTTGCGGAAGAAGGGAAGACTTATGAGATTAAGCTTTGAACTTCCATATACAAATTGTAGTGTATTCGTTCTTTACAGCTTTCTGAATTTAACATACATGCACTGCATATTTCAAAAACTACTTATGTTTAAAACTGTTAACAAGCTTTCGATTTTCAGAGTTCATTTTGGGTGTTTTCCGCATGTTTTTATATCATAGCCAATCTGTATCTCGGTGCACAAACACTTCAAGAACACTGAGCTATTGCAGCTCAAGATTTAAATCAATCAGATCGCATGTGTTCAGGACCAGCTCGCAGAGCTGCTGGTAGAGTCCATGCGCGATCCGATTCCAGTTTTGCGTGTGCTGTCTATTTTCCAAACATTTTAAAATACACGTAACTTGAGGGTTTGGTGTTTAAAGCTGTGTAAGAGCTTACGTGAGTTGTGTCAGAATCATGAGACACCCCCTTTTTCGATCATAACAATTGGTATCCGAGCATGTTGTTTTTGAAAGTGCACTTTAAATTGAAAATTTTAAACGATTTTAACATATATTATGCTCTGACAGTCTTTTTGCGAGAGTTCGTATGTGCTATAAAATAGTTTTAAAGTTTTTAAAACTCAGTTTATAAAGATATGGGGAGTAATATTCGTTGAATTGTAGAGCAGTTTCTCGAAAAGAAAGTGCAGCAATATCTGTTCTGACGAGCTGACACAGATTGCACGAGATCTGTGTGGAAGCCAAGATCTCTACGTTTGTGGAGGCTAAAACTTAGGGAAAAATGGAAGAGATTCAGTAAATTGAATCCTCTATTACTTCTGTGGTCTAAATAAGTGAGGATTTTAAGTAGCACAGAATTCGTTTTTCAAAACTCATATCATATGTTCTAAAAAATGTCGTTCCCTGAAAATGTTTTCTATTCGAAAAATAAAATTACCCCGTGCTCTGTTGCAGGGGAGTTTTGTTTTTAAATACTAAGGGGAAGACAAGATTTGAAACCCTTTTTGATTCCCACAAAAGGGGGAGACTTCTTTCAACCATAAACATACGTGCATATGTTTATTCAAGTTTTGTGTAAATCAAAAAGGGGAGATTGTTGGATCTTTATAGATCATAATCTTAATTTTGATTAACACAAAACCTGCTATTATCTTACTACCGGCTTAATATTGATGTGCAGTTGATTGTCTGGAAAAGACAAGGAGATATCCAAACTAGAACAGTAAGGGGACGTCCAACCTGGTACAGTTGAAGATATCTACGCTGGAACAGTGAGGGAACGCCCGAACTGGTACAACAGAGTAGTTTCCAGGTTGCAGAGGACACCAAGCTGGTTCACCAGCTTAATGAAAGATCAGTTCAGTGAGATCCAGTGAAGTGCAGAACTGTTCAAGTACAGATCAAGTGCAGCACAAGTGCAGTGTTCAAGTGCAGAGCCATATACAAGCGCAATGATCAAGTGCAGGTCAGATCATTAAGTGCAACTATAATCAGTTCATCATAGGGATCTCAGTTCGAAGAAAGACTGAATAAAAACTGATTATTATATCCCAAGAAGAGGATATAATTACTGGTGCAAGATTTCAGTTCTTCGAGGATAAGGTTTAAATTACCCTCGAAGAACTGGCTCAATCAACCCGTGAAAGATCCGTGTACTTGCTGATGGTTTGGAATAGGTGGCTGAATGGATCAAGAGAATAAACAAGTACACATAATCTCTTGACGAGAACAATAGAGCCAAGCTGGTAAACCAGATCAAAGAAGACAAAACCTGATCAGGGATCTTGGTTAAGATGGTGCGTAGAGAAGAAGAGAGCTTTGACTAGTTCAGGAATCTTGGCTCGGATGGATGCTTATGAGAGAGATGAACAATGTCGATGCCTATGATGACGTGAAGGCGGAAGACTGCTGTAGTGAAAGAAGCAACCAACTGGGAAACAAGCTCAGAGCACAACAATGTTCAAGAGCAGAACAAGAGCAGTTGTGAACAAGAGCAGAACAAGAGCTGTGCAGTTGAAGAAGCAACAGCTCGAAGTATCGACCAGCTCAGTGCAAACCAAAATGGAGACAAGCTGGCAAGCTGGTTAAGGTCAAACCAGCTCAGATAGCATATCAACGGATGCTATCAAATCTACGAGCAAAGCGATTTGAATATGAGACTACACGATGATTGCTTTTCAGTATTCAAATCGATTTTCTTGTGTTGTCTTCTCAAGTACAGTGCTCACATGCTTAAAGTGAGA
Organism: Dorcoceras hygrometricum; assembly: GCA_001598015.1. Taxonomy (NCBI): domain Eukaryota; kingdom Viridiplantae; phylum Streptophyta; class Magnoliopsida; order Lamiales; family Gesneriaceae; genus Dorcoceras; species Dorcoceras hygrometricum. Next base: position 34,707 of record KV001970.1, on the reverse strand, counting down.
AAAAGCCTGCAACGCATTAAAAGACAAAGGACGCAAAGTACAACGGTGTCAGAAGACTTTTCAACGGCTACAAATTTGTGTCCAACAGGTAAGGGGCTATATATAACAAGAGCAGAGCACAAGCTGAATATGAGAGCGGATGCGTGAAGTCATGAAAGTGTTGTGTAAATACAGAACGTAAAAACAGAAGAACGCACAACACAGTGCTAGTCGCAAGTTTGCACACTCTGTGGCAGCTGGTGTGCAAGCTGGTTCAATGTCCAAGTGTGAGTTGGTACACTAACCAAAAGCTTTAAAGAAATATCTCGTCAACAGCACAAGCCTTGGGAAGACATTGTGGAACCAGCTCAGACATGAGCACTTCCCAGCGTGTGAGGTTTTATGTTTGAGAGATTGAGCTTAGCTGTAATCTCACACACGATTAACTCACATATTTGAGAGAGGCTGATTAGATTAGCTGAGTGAATCAAAAACAAAAACGAATTCCTTGTAGTTTTTGGACAGAGACGTTAAACAAATCTTGTAGTCTTTCTCACTGAGACGTAAAAGAAGTCTTGTTAGACACACAGCTTGCGGGCTCGTGTGCATATGTGCTAGGAGTTCTTGCAGCTGCTGGCTGTTGATCGGGTTGCAGCGGGAGCCTCTGTAATCAAAGTCTTCTAGTGGATCCTTCCCGTTGAGGAAGAAGGAGAGACGTAGGAGATTCAGCTCCGAACTTCCATAACAAATTGCAGTGTATTCTTTCTTTACAGCTTTCTGTATTTAACATACATGCACTGCATATTTCGAAAACTACATATGTTTAAAACTGTTAACAAGTTTTCGATTTTCAGAGTTCAGTTTGGGTGTTTTCCGCATGTTTTTATATCATACCCGATCTGTATCTCGGTGCACAAACACTTCAATAACACTGAGCTATTGCAGCTCAAGATTTAAATCAACCAGATCGCATGTGTTCAGGACCAGCTCGTAGAGCTGCTGGTAGAGTCCATGCGAGATCCGGTTCCAGTTTTGCGTGCTGTCTATATTCCAACCATTTTAAGATACACGCAACTTGAGGGTTTGATGTTTAAAGCTGTGTGAGAGCTTACGTGAGCTGTGTGAAAACTCATGGGACACCCCTTTTTCGATCCTAACAATTGGTATCTGGGCTTTAAAACTATTTTATAGCACAGAATAACTCTCGCAAAAATACTATCAGAGCAGAAGATATGTTAAAACCGTTTAAAAAATTTCAATTTAAAGTGCACTTTCAAAAACAACCTGCTTTTAAAACTCAATTTATAAAGATAGGGGGAGTAATATTTGTTGAATTGTAGAGAAGTTTCTCGAAAGGAAAGTGCAGCAATATCTGTTCTACGAGCTGACACAGATTGCGCGAGATCTGTGTGGACGCCAAGATCTCTAGGTTTGGCGAGGACTAAAACGTTAAGGGAAAAATGGAAGATATTCTGTAAATTGAATCCTCTATTACTCCTCTGGTATAAATAAGTGAGGATTTTAAGTAGCACTGAATTCATTTTTCAAAACTCATATCATATGTTCTGAAAAATGTCGTTCCCTGAAAAGTTTTCTCTTCGAAAAATAAGATTACCCCGTGCTCTGTTGCAGGGGCGTTTTTTTTAAATATTAAGGGGAAGACAAGATTTAAACCCTTTTTGATCCCCACAAAAGGGGAAGAATTATTTCAACCATAAACATACGTGCTTATGTTTATTCAGGTTTTGTGTAAATCAAAAAGAGGGAGATTGTTGGATCTATTTTTACAGATCAAAATATTAATTTTGATTAACACAAAACCTGCTATTATCTTACTAGCAGCTTAAGATTGATGTGCAGTTGATTGTCTGGTAAAGACAAGGAGATATCCAAACTGGGACATTAATGGAATGCCCAAGCTGATACAGTTGAACATATCTATAAGACCCGAAAGTTTAATAAGATTAATTGAGTTAATTAATCGGGTTAACATAGACCAAATTTGGGCTTGAGCAGATATGGGATGAAACAGCTTTGAGTTGGTATGCTTGGTGAAGTTATCGGGTTTGTATAAGTCCTTAGAACAGATCTAGAGAGTTGGATTTTCTCGCGAGAACTGATCAGATGTGAGTGTTGACCATCACTGAGTGATCGCGTTCAGCAGTGGTGATGGAATCTGTTGTCGTTAGGCCGGTATGAGTTCGCTAGCGTGTTCCTGTAGCGAGTAGTTAAACTACGTCGTTTGGATTAGTTGGAACGACAGTGTTTTGTGTTAGCAAGCGAGATTCAGATTTGAGGCGTTGGTCTTCAGATTTCGATGAGATCTAAGTGTTGCGTTGCTGGTTAGCATTTCAGATTTGAGTAGCGGGTGACGTGTCTAGATGCAACAGTAGACTTTGTGCGACGTCATTTTCGATGAGTCGAGACCTGTCTTGGCGTAGAGACAGATCTGTTGTGAGATTCAGATCTGAGTGGGAAATTAGTTTGGAAACTTAAGTTGTCGGTAGGTTCTTTGGGTTGAGCTTGTAGCTCCCAATTCGTGGTTTCTGTGTTACTGTCCCTGAGTTAGTATTTATGTTTGTCTTAGCAGGTGTGAGATCTGTGTTGCTCGGAACCCCGTTGTAGTAATTGTAGCACAGAAGTTCTTGAGGTATGGATGTGAGCTTGTTTTATAGCTTTGGATTGAGCATGGGTGATTATGCTTGCTGCTGTGTATGCTTTGCTTCGTTGTATATGTTCTGTGTGAACATTTTATGTTGCATACACGCATATATCATATTGAGCTCCGATCTGTTGTAGCCATGCCTTTTGTGCCTAGTTGTATTGACCTGTGTGTACCAGGATGCTGTTAGAGGCCGAGCGGGTAACTCCCGTATCTCATCTCCCTGCTGGGATCTATAGCCACTATGAGCGGAGTGGGTAGCTCCCACATCTCATGAGTTGGGCAACAACGGGTTGAGCTATGTTTTGCATCTGGTGCCGTGTGCTGAGACGAGTGGGTAGCTCCCATATACTCACAAACCCCATGGCCACTGTTGCTCAGTTGATTCGTATCGGTTGTTGAGCAGTTCCTTGAGATTCTTTGGCTCCCCTGTGTTTCGGTTGTAGCCTTGTTCTCAAAAATAGCATTTGTATATTATCTGTTGCGCTCCATTTGCTGTTTTATATTGCTCTCTGTACTGGGGGTTTGACCCCATGTCCCTCTAGGGCTTGGTTTGTTTGCCTGCCTGTTTGTTGTCCAGGTTTCCCAGGTTATTCAGCTGGTCGTGGATTTGACCCAGCTGGTGGTGCCCAAGGAGGTGGTTACAGTGTCCCAGTTAGCGTTTAACATATATGTATCAGTACTGATAGCCGGGGAATGCCCTGGGCTTTGTTGTATTCAGTTTAATGTTGTTGATTGGTACTTGATAATGCTGTACTGTTGTACTGTGTGTCTGTAAACTGGGATATTTTGAGTATTATTGTATTTTAAATTATGTAATCTTTCAGTCAGGCCAAAAGAGAAACTTTTAACCACTATTTTTATTGCTTCCGCTAGTGTTTGCGTGGTTTAACTCTATGTTTGTCCACGAGGCCTGACATTTATGGTATCAGAGCTTAAGCTGGGATAAGCTCGATTTCTTTTGATCACACTTGAGTCTAGGCACAGTGTTGCTTGTTTGCATGTGCATGACTATGTGATTTACTTGTTCTGGGATATATTTCTTTCTGTGTGATCTTACCCTCTTAGTATCTTTCTAGATGCCGCCTAGACGTAGGGGTAGAGGTAGAGGTCAGTTTCAGCAGGAATCCGAGGGTCGGATCAGCGTAGTATTCCTAGTCGTAGACGTACTAGACAGGTTGATGATGAGGTTGATGAGCTGGCAGCCAGGGTGGACGACATGGAACTTGTGATGGCGAGGTTTCAGCGTATGAATCCTCAGACGTTTAGTGGTGATGAATCTAGTTCCGATACGGAGTCCTGGTTGCAGCATATTATCGGATTGTTCGATCGTGTCAGGTATGATGATGAGTGTAGGTTGAGTTTAGCTACGTTTCAGTTTAGGAGGAATGCAGAGCGATGGTGGAGAGGCGATTCGAGGACTCTTGAGGAGACTGGAGTAGGGATCTCGTGGAACAGCTTTTGTACTGCTTTTCGTCAGGAGTACGTCTGGTATCCTTTGTGAACGCCAGGGAGCGTGAGTTTGATAACTTGGTTCAGGGATCTTTGTCCGTGGGAGAGTATGCCCGGAGGTTTTCTTCTCTTCTTGCGTATGTTCCGCATGTTTCTGACCGAGAGAGGGCAAATAGGAACAAGTTCATGGAAGGATTGAATGAAGAGTTGTATACGTTGGTGCTGGCGAGTTCACCGGCTAGCTATGCGGAAGCGGTGGACAGGGCTATTGACATTGAGGAGGGACTGCAGAACCGTAGGTCGCGTGTTAGGCCGCAGGTGGTGCAAGGTAACCGTCCCATGGTTTCGAGGGTGCAACCCTCCCAGTGAGGTTTTCTTCTCTTCTTGCGTATGTTCCGCATGTTTCTGACCGAGAGAGGGCAAATAGGAACAAGTTCATGGAAGGATTGAATGAAGAGTTGTATACGTTGGTGCTGGCGAGTTCACCGGCTAGCTATGCGGAAGCGGTGGACAGGGCTATTGACATTGAGGAGGGACTGCAGAACCGTAGGTCGCGTGTTAGGCCGCAGGTGGTGCAAGGTAACCGTCCCATGGTTTCGAGGGTGCAACCCTCCCAGTCAGTGCAGTCATCCCAGCCAACCCAGCAGCAGGTAGCTCAACAGTCTGGACATCAGAGGTTTAGACCTCGTGGTAGTCAGTTTAAGAAGAAGTCCGGTTCTAGTTCTTCAGGCTCGGGTAGTTCGAGCAGTGGCAGTAGCTCCAAGGTCGAGTATTGTGGTCAGTGTGGAGGAAAGCATCCTACAGCGCAGTGTGTAGGTGTGCAGGGTTCGTGTAACGTCTGTGGTCAGTATGGGCACTTTGCGAGAGTGTGTCCTTTTTCTGGATCTCAGCATACCGCCGCTCCACCGCAGGGTCGAGGTGGATCGTCTAGAGGTCGTTCTTCTTTTCCGGTTCAGCAGCAGAGGTTAGGGGAGCCGCAGTTTAGGCCGTTCCAGCAGCCTGTCCTTCGCGGGTTGGACAGTCTTCCCAGCCTCAATTTTCAGGACCTCAGTTTGCCCAAGTGAATGCCATGACTAGGGAGCAAGCGGAGAGCACGCCAACGGGAGTGATCGCAAGTACTTGCTTTGTTTTTATTTTCCTGCACGTGTGTTATTTGATACAGGAGCATCACATTCTTTTATTGCTGATGCATTTGTGGTTGAGCATGGTTTGCCTACCACATCCTTGTGTGATGTTGTGTCTGTAGCGACTCCTGCCGGCGCGCCTGTACTCCCAGGAGATTTTGTTGAATGACATTCTTAGGTTTGGTGAGAATGTGTTGTTAGCGAACCTGATTAGGCTTGTGTCAGGACCTCAGTTTGCCCAAGTGAATGCCATGACTAGGGAGCAAACGGAGAGCACGCCAACGGGAGTGATCGCTAAGTACTTGCTTTGTTTTTTATTTTCCTGCACGTGTGTTATTTGATACAGGAGCATCACATTCTTTTATTGCTGATGCATTTGTGGTTGAGCATGGTTTGCCTACCACATCCTTGTGTGATGTTGTGTCTGTAGCGACTCCTGCCGGCGCGCCTGTACTCCCAGGATATTTTGTTGAATGACATTCTTAGGTTTGGTGAGAATGTGTTGTTAGCGAACCTGATTAGGCTTGTGATGTGGGATTTCGATTCCATAGTGGGAATGGATGTGTTGTCTGGTTATAGAGCCACCGTGGATTGTTTCCATAGAGTTGTGCGCTTTAGGCCTCAGTCTGGAGAGAAGTGGGACTTCTATGGCCTAGATTCCCGATCGAAGATTCCTTTAGTCTCTGCGATGGAGATGTTTAGCCTGTTTTCGTTAGAGAAAGCTGGATTTATGATCTATGCTTTGGATGCGTCTTCTTATTCGCGCGTAGAGATTAGCGACGTTCCCGTTGTTCACCATTTCCTGGATGTGTTTTCGGAGGAGATTCCTGGTTTTCCTTCGAAGAGGGAGATAGACTTCAGCATTGAGTTGGTACCTGATACAGCTCCGATCTCGCGTGCCTCGTATCGTTTAGCGCCTGCTGAGTTGAGGGAGCTTAAGGTTCAGCTTAGCGATTTGCTGGAGAAGGGTTTCATTAGACCGAGCATGTCACCCTGGGGAGCGCCTATTTTGTTTGTCAAGAAGAAGGATGGGTCGATGAGGATGTGCATCGACTTTAGGCAACTGAATAAGACGACAGTGAAGAATAAGTACCCTTTGCCGAGGATCGATGATTTGTTTGACCAGTTTCAGGGTTCGGATGTTTTTCTAAGATTGATCTGCGTTCTGGTACCATCAATTGCACATTCGAGAGCAAGATGTTGCGAAGACTGCTTTTCGTACGAGGTACGGGCATTATGAGTTTCTAGTTATGCCGTTTGGATTGACGAATGCCCCCGCGGTTTTCTATGGACGTTGATGAACCGAGTCATTATGAGTTTCTAGTTATGCCGTTTGGATTGACGAATGCCCCCGCGGTTTTCATGGACTTGATGAACCGAGTATTTAGAGAGTTCATTGATCAGTTTGTGATTGTGTTTATCAATGACATTTTGGTGTACTCTAAGACTCCGATGCAGCACAAGGAGCATTTGAAGTTGGTCCTTCAGACGCTTCGAGACTCATGGCTGTATGCCAAGTTTTCTAAGTGCGAGTTTTGGTTAGATAGAGTTGTGTTTCTGGGTCATGTTGTTTCAGCTGAAGGTATTTCTGTGGATCCCAGTGAAGTTGAGGCAGTTATTAACTGGGAGCGTCCCAATAATGTCGCTGAAATTCGCAGTTTCTTGGGTTTGGCTGGATATTAGAGGCGTTTTATAGAGGGATTCTCTAGTATAGCTAAGCCAATGACGCAGTTGACTCAGAAAGACAAGAAGTTGTTTGGACTGAGCAGTGTGAGAACAGTTTTCTGTTGCTCAAAGAGAAGCTAACTTCTGCGCCTGTGTTAGTTCTGCCGTGTGGTTAAGTGATCAAGTGCAGTGAGATCCAGTGAAGTGCATAACTGTTTAAGTACAGATCAAGTGAAGCACAAGTGCAGTGTTCAAGTGCAGAGCTGTATACAAGCGCAATGATCAAGTGCAGGTCAGATCACTAAGCGCAACTATAATCAGTTCATCATAGGGATCTCAGTCCGAAGAAAGACTGAATCAGAACTTGTAACGCTCAGAAATCCTGATTACGTGAGAGTGTGCATGACCTGGGGGAAAATTAGTTTTTAGAAAATTATATGTCATTTTATGTTATTAATTGATAATTTAATATTTTAAGATGTTCATGACATTTTGAGCCTGATCGAGTTTCGGACGCGTGGACAAGATTGGGGACGATCGAGGTATAATTTTATTTAATTTTAAGCCCTCAGATTTTTTAAGAGCAAAATTTATTATTTTAGACAGTATTTACAAAAATTTAGGATTTTATGTATATTTGTCGTGGGGAAACCCGTGTTTCTCCTATACGGGCTATTTTAATGAACTTTGCTACATTTTAAAAAATTTGAGAATTTTATATTACGAAAATTAGAAGTATAAAGTTTAATTTTGAGTTTTAATCAGTATTTTTAATTAGTGGGGGTTAGTGAGAGGAAAAATCTTTTATTTCCTAATTAAAATCCTTGGAGGGGTCTTTTGGAACATCATTCATTCCTTCCAACTCACAATTTTCGAAAACCCTAATTGCTCCCCCTCCACTCCACCTCACGTCGCCTCACACTCCCCTCTTGCTCGAGCCATCAGTTTCTTTGGTGATTTCAAGGTTTGTCCATCCCAATCTCGAGTCCTCCGCTCCGGTATCGTGTATTCTTCAAAATTCTTAAAAAATGCATGCTCGATTCTCCCTTTTTCTCGCTAGTGAAATCATTATACACTGTTTCATGAGATGTTGCATGATTTGTATGCGTAATGATTCGATCTATTGTTTTTGTTTGAGATCCATGCATTGATCACGATTTTTACCACGAATATGATTAATTCTTTGATGTGCTTCGGTCATGGACGATTCATAGGGCTGGGGTTCGGTTCATGGAGGGCCGGTGGTGGTCCGAGGCTAGGTGAAGGTGGCTCGATAGCCTGGTCGAGCCAAGGCCGAGCTGCGATGGCTGTATCCATGCGTGCACTGATCGGTTGTCCCCTTCATGCGTTTTGGCCGTGCCATGTAGGCCACGGTTCGAGCCATGGCCCAGCCAAGGGTGTCGATCGGACTTTGGGGTGCTCCTGCCGGAAGGGTTTCGACCAAGGGTGGCCGGAACTATGTGGCCGAGAGGCTAGAAGTCGGGTGCTAGGAGGCGGTGGCGGCTAGGGTTCACGTGATGTTCGGCCGCTTCAGTTGGGCCGGACCGGGCCGGGTCAGTCGGGGGTAGGGTCAAATTACTTTAAGTCGGGTCTGAGTTATTTTATTTCTAGACCGGGTATTTTTATTTTAAAGTTTACGGTCCGACGATTTTAAGTGTAATGGACCGAATATTTGTATTAAAGTTTAAAGTCTGATTTTAGTCAACGGGACTGTTATTTTGTCAAATTTTTAATGTCTGGCTTATCGAGCACTTTTATCAATTTTGAAATTTAATTTGAGTTTATGAGTCAAGTTCGAGTTTTGGGTTGAGTTGCAGTTTAAGACAAGCTCTATTTCTTTTGGGAATGGAAGAAAAGAAATATTTTGAGGGATTGAAGTGGTTTGTGGCAAAGTAATGATGAGCGGAGTCGGGATACCGGGCCTTATGAACCTTTGTTAATGTTATAATGAGCTTATGGATCCTTGTGTTCACGACGTGGTGAAGTGGCGGCATAGAGGTATTGGAAACCCCGAGAAAGGTCGGGTGAACCTCATCGCCGCGTACATTGGTTTTTATGATTGATCAATCGTTAATGTATAATGGCCCACAGATCATGGATACGACTCATACTACTTTTACTTATGTTCATGCCTCATTATGCTATGATATACGACTATGCACTGTTATGACTGGTTTCTAAAACATGATTTATGACTATTCATGCATGCACGTTTTTAAGTTATTTTATGACATTTATGTGCTTGCGTGAGATTTTATTATATGTACTTCGTTTTTATCAGATAGAGCATGATGGGCCTTTAGGCTCACTAGATTTAAATGATGCAGGTGATCCTGCTGTTGATTTTATACCGATCCGAGGTGAGGATCTCTGATTGCCCACTGCAGCTGCGATTACGTGACCACTTTAGACGCTTTTATTTTATTAGACATTTACAGTTATAGCATTTTTACTTTGACTTTAAACCTGAATGAATGAATTTATATTTTTGAGATATTTATTCATTTATGCATTTACAGCTACGTTGAGGAAAGATTTTAATGGTCGAATTATATTTTAAAGAATGTTTATTCCGCACTTTACTTTACAAAAAAAATTTCTAGAGTTTGGTCCATTTCAGTTGGTATCAGAGCGGTGGTTCTGGTGAGGTACTAGCCTGCTGCGTTGAGCTCAGAGGTCGCACTTCCGATCGGTAAGTTTTAAGGTTTTTACGATTCATATTCTCGCATGATGCATGTGTTATTGCTGCATTAGTTTACCTTAGGAGTTTTAAGAGTTTAAACGCCTAGTCATGCACTTGGATTTACGTGAAGGGTTTTTGTGTGCCAGTATGCCTCCAGACGTGCCAGGGAATTTGATGGGACTACCGATCCACTAGTTGATGAGGAATGGATCCGTTCTCTGGAGACCATATTCTCTTATATGGGTCTCCAGGATGCTGACAAGGTTCGGTGCGCCATATTTATGATGAAGGGAGATGCATCACTTTGGTGGGAGAGTGCAGTGGTCGGGTTGGTTTTTGAGGACCTGACCTGGGTGAGCTTCAGAACTGTATTCTTCGAGAAGTTCCACGGACGCCCGGAGTCAACTGATCAGGGAGTTCATGAGTCTCCGCCAGGGAGACAAGTCTGTAGCTGAGTATGTCCGATAGTTCGAGCGGGGATGTCACTTTGTGCCCTCGATGGCGCTAGTGGAGAGCGAGAAGTTGATGTAGTTCACTGATGTGCTGAGACCAGACATCCGCCACAATGTCAACATGGCGGACGCGACTTCATACATCGCTGCAGTTAACCGAGCTTACTGGTTTGAGAGGGGTTGGAAGAACATGAGAGACGACTTCCAGCGGAATTGGTAGTTACAACAGCCCGCCAGGAGACAGTCTTCGCAGCAGACGGTGAAGAGACCTTAGCAGGGGCCTCCTAAGGGCCCAACTCCTAAGGGGCCAGCAGTATAGGCTGGAGGGCCAGTAGAGGCCGCATCAGTAGGGGGCCAATGCCCCTAGACCTGGAGGGACATCGGTTGCAGGGAGTGCCATAAGCAGCATCCAGGAGCGTGCATGGCAGAGTCAGACAGGTGTTACCATTGCAAGGAACCGGGGCATATTTCTAAGGATTGCCCTAATAAGAGACAGTCCTCAGGTCGTGCTGGATCTGTGTTTACAGATCAGAATCTAAATTTTGAAATACACAAAACCTGTTGATTATTTACTAACAGTGTAATTGAGATGTGCAGATCTGACTTAGAGATGAACCAGATCTGATACTGTATTTGAACCAGATCTGGTACTGTAGTTGAACCAGATGAGATCCAGTTTACTGCAGCTAAACCAGATATGATGAAAATATGAACTGTAGTGGAACCAGATCTGAGAATAGGAAAACACGATTTCGGAGGCCTAAACGAAGGAATTTGGCCAAAAACAGAGGAGCTCACTGCGTAGTGAGCAGTGAGTTTTGCTCGTTGGACCGTTTTGGAGGGGGTAGCACTGACCAGATCTGAATAATGCACATAAGAAGTCAAAGCTAACCAGATCTGACACTGTAGCAAACCGGATCGGAAGCGAGTGGGAAAAGACAAGAAGAGCTGGATCAGATCTGAAGAGAAGATTAGTTCAAGAGCTGGAGAATCTAAGAAGAACAGTTCAGATCTGAGCTAAATTGCGTGGAGCATTGGAGCAGAACAAAGGAATCAGATCTGAGCCAATATACAAACAGACTTGAACAGAGTCCAAGTTAGATATGGAGGAATAGACTTGAATAGAGCCATATCAGATCTGAATGTTTGGAACAGACGAAGTCTGACGGGAAAATCAGTTTGAATAAGGAAATTCAAACTGATGTATTGTCACATCAATTCACAAGAAGACGAAGAGCATTTAATGAAGGAGCTTAAAGTCAATAAAGCCTACAAACACATTTAAAGACAAGGGACACAAGGTACAATTTGTCAGAATACTTTTCCAATGGGAAGAAACTTGTGTCCAACAGATTGATTTGCACAGAAGCTATTTATACAAGAAATACTGATGAAGACAAAGAGAGAGAAGAAAAACAGAGAGGCGAAGCAGTCGACTATCAGATCTGAGGAGCTTATTGTAACAGTCGACTGCTGAGCTGAATTTAGCTTTCCAGAAGCACTTCCTAGTTGTGTGAGATTTTATATTCGAGAGTTGTGCTTACACTGTAAATCTCACACACACAGAGATTCACTCACATAATAGCCGAGAGATGATTAGAATAGTTGAATGAATCACAAACCAAACACCAAATCTGAGTCTTGCACGAAGACGTTAAACTCTGTGTATGTAGCCTTTCTCACTGAGGTATAAAAGAAGTGATTGAGTGAACACAGCTGAGAGCTGGTGTAGATTCTAGGAGTTCAGATTTGGGCAGTGGATAAGTCCAAAATCTGATCGGGTCTGAGGATCAAATCTTCTAGTGGATGCCTTCCAGATTTGGAAGAAGGGAAGACGTAGGATATTGAGATCCGAACTTCCAGAAACAAATCTGTTCGTTATTTACAGCTTTCTGCATTGCATATTTCATAAAATCTGTTGGATGAGATTTTGATTTTCAGAGACCAGTTTGGATTGTTTTTCGCATGATCTTAATCATACCCAATGTGCTTCTTGGTGCAGAATCTTTCAAGAACATTGAGCTGTTACAGCTCAGTTTTTACAGACCAGATCTCACTAGATCTGGTACCATATTTGAGCATCTCTCAGATCTGAAACCTTGCTGTTTTTCAAAATAATTTTAAACAGGCATGGTTTTTGTTGCATATTCGATCCTAACAAGTGGTATCAGAGCGGGTTGTTCTTGAAAGTGCATTATTATAAGAAAAATAAGGGTCATAGGATCTTCTCAGGAATTTTTCAAACTTCTTGATGAAGAGGGACATTGCGTCATTGCTGAGTTGTTCGGAAGTGTTGCTCGGTGAGCACTGTTCAGAAGTTGTCGCTGTCAAAGCTTTAGTTGGTTGAGATGTCGACGGTCCTGCCTCAGATCTTGTTTCTAATTCAAACTCATACGCCTTCAGATTCGTAAACAGATCATGAAGCTCCAATTTGTTTAGGTCCTTAGACTCTCGCATAGCCATCGTCTTTACATCCCACTCTCTGGGCAGCGCTCGCATCACTTTAAGTGCCAACTCTCTGATGCAGGAAGAGGATGTAGACCCAGACACGACACTGATCACAGGTATTCCGCTTTAGAATTTCCATCGTTCCCGTGATCCTTGAATTTTGGTATTTGCTGTGTTCTAAATTGCATGTTGAGTAGGGCACTGCTAGGAGATTTTATGCCTTAGGTTGCTGGGTTGAATCTAAGTAGAACTGTTAGACCTTCTAAGACTTGCCTTGGGAACTTAGACGGGTAGGACTAGCGAACCTAGAAATGTTTTAAGCATCTAAACTATTATGAAAATCTAGATTGATTGTAAACACGTACCTTTCGATCTCATGCTGGATCCGTGTTTTGTGTGTCACTACCATTGCCTTGCTATATTAAGAGGCAACTCACTCGTTCATCTCGAGTGCGTTCATTCAGAAGATGAGTATTATCCCGGAGAGCTTGGGTGTGGCTCTCGCAGTGACGATCCCATCAGGGGAGGAGTTAACGACGACCAGTGTTGTTCAGGGTTTGGTGATGATGTTTCAGGGTCATTCAGTCAGAGCAGACTTGATCGTGCTTCCGATGTCGGGATTCGACCTCATTCTAGGGATGAACTGGTTGACCAAGTATGGAGCAGTTATTGATTTCCATCAATGGTCAGTGACGATTAGGCCGCCGGGACAGGAGACTTTCCTCTTCGAGGCAGCGAAGGGACCATGATAGCCCAGATTTATCTCTTTTCTGCAGGCTAGGAAGCTAGTCGAGCTTGGGTGTCAGGCTTTCTTGGCCAGTGTTACCACCTCGGTGGATTCAACAGGCCCTTCACTGTCTGAGATGGAGGTAGTCAGGGACTTTGCAGATGTTTTCCCCGATGACTGTGGGAGTTCCACCGGAGCGAGAGGTGGAGTTTTCGATTGAGCTGGTTCCAGGTACAATGCCCATATCTAAGGCACCGTACCGACTGGCTCCTACCGAGATGAAGGAACTAAAGGAGCAGATTTAGGAGTTTCTCGACAAGGGATTTATTCGCCCTAGCTTTTCTCCTTGGGGCGCACCAGTACAGTTCGTAAAGAAGAAGGATGGCAGTATGAGGTTGTGCTTCGACTACCGAGAGTTGAACCGGGTTACAGTAAAGAACAAGTACCCACTATCGAGGATCAAGGATTTGTTTGATCAGTTGCAGAGGGCTTCAGTTTTCTCCAAGATTGATCCGAGATCTAGTTACCATCAGTTACGGGTCAGAGAGGAGGACATTTCCAATACTGCATTCCGGACACCTTACGGCCACTACAAGGTTTGGTGATGCCGTTTGGACTGACGAATGCCCATCAATCTTCATGGATTTGATGAACCGAGTTTTGAGACAGTACTTAGATCAGTTCATCATCGTACTCATCGACAACATCTTAGTCTACTCCAAGAGCTTAGAGGAGCATAGACAGCATTTGCTGACCACACTGCAGACTCTGAGAGAGCACAAATTGTACGTTAAGTTCAGTAAGTGCGATTTTGTCTTGAGCAGATGGCGTTTTTGGGGCATATCATTTCTAGAGATGGGCTTTTAGTCGACCCATCGAAAGTCGAGGCAGTACAGAACTGGGCGATTCCGAATGCAGTAGAGATTCACAGTTTCTTGGGTTTAGCTGGATATTACCGTAAGTTCATCAAGGGATTCATTTTTTATTTCAGTGCCCTTGACAGCCCTGACCAAGAAGAATGCGAAATACGTGTGGAGTCCTGAGTGTCAGAGGAGATTCGATCAGTTGAAAGATGCTCTCACATCAGCACCTGTCTTGGCGATGTCGGTAGATCAGGAGGAGTTTGTGATGTATACAGATGCTTCCCTGAGAGTTTTAGGTGTAGTTCTGATGAAGGGTGGCAAAGTCATTGTGTATGCTCGAGCCAGCTGAAGAGTTATGAGCACAAATTTCTGACGCATGATCTGGAGCTTGCAGCAGTAGTGTTCGTACTGAAGATTTGGAGACACTACTTGTATGGTGAGAAGTGTCAAATTTTTCACCAACCGTAAGTGCCTCAAGTACTTCTTCACCCAGAATGAGCTGAATATGAGGCAGCGCAGATGGTTGGAGTTAGTTAAGGACTACGATTGTGACATTAGCTACCACCCGTGTAAAACTAATGTAGTAGCAGACGCTTTGAGCCGGAAAACCGCAGTGGTGGCATGCTTATCAGTCGAGCGACCAATACAGACCGAGATTCAGAGGTTTGGATTGGAGTTTTATTTAGGGGGTTTGCGCCCATTCTACCAGCGCTCCTGCAGCCGAATCTTCAAGATCGGATTAGGGACAACCAGGCCATAGACGTGCAGTTACAGCAGTGGAGACAGAGAGATGACTTCAGAGGCCGGGGTCTGTATACAGTTGAGGATGGGATCACTCATTTCAGGGTCGTATGTGGGTGCCGAATACTGAGCAGTTGAGAGTCGAGATTTTATCATAGGCTCATGCATCGACGTACTCCATCCACCCAGGGGGTACTAAGATGTACAAGGATTTACAGGCTCTTTATTGGTGGCCGGGGATGAAGAAGGATATCGGGCGATTTGTATCCGAGTGTTTGATCTGTCAGCAGGTCAAGGAAGAGCACTAGCGACCATCAAGGTTTCTAGAGCCGCTCCCTACCCTAAGTGGAAATGGGAGAACATTACGATGGATTTCTTGGTTGGATTACCTAGGAGTCCCAGAGGCTACACATCGATTTGGGTGATTGTTGATCGACTCACCAAATCAGCACATTTCCTACCGGTGAAGACCACTTTCACCTTGACACAGTATGCAAAGCTTTACATTAGAGAGATTGTTAGGCTGCACGGAATTCCAGTCTCTATTGTGTCAGATCGGGACACCAGGTTTACATCTGCATTTTGGAGGAGCTTGCACACCACGTTGGGGACATAAGTTATTGTTCAGTACAGCTTTTCACCCTCAGATGGATGGCTAGTCAGAGAGAGTCATACAGATTCTAGAGGAAGCTTTCAGGCGTCGATTGTGATGGCTCCCTATGAGGATCTTTACGAAAGAAGATGCAGGTCTCCCGTGCACAGGGAAGAGGTTGGCGCGAGGGTATTGACTGGACCAGAGATGGTGCAGCAGACAGTGGATATTGTGACCAGGATATGAGATCGGACGAGAACAGCCCAGAGTCGTCATAAGAGTTATGCCGATCGTAGACGACAAGGTCTGGAGTTGGCCGTAGAGGATAACATGTTCGTGAGGATATCGCCCATGAAGGGAGTGATGCGTTTTGGTCGGAGAGGCAAGCTCAGTCCGAGATTCATTGGACCATTCGAGATTTTGGAGAGGGTTGGTACGTTGGCGTATCGGATAGCACTACCACCCAGTCTGTTAGCAGTGCATAATGATAGGATCAATTTGGATCGAAAATAGTCCTAGGAGTTCAGAAGGGGGGGTTGAATGAACTCCTTGGATTTTAATTTTTCGAAACCTTAAGAAAGATTTAAGCGCCTAGCTAACTCGGATCTGTGTTACCATATCTGAGGTATCTCAGTTCCAAATCTGATTTCTAGACTAACAAAAGAATATGTGCGGAAATAAGTCGATTGATCAGTGAACAGTATAAGTAAATAAATGCGATAAGTAAAAGTGCAGGGATAAGGATTTGTTTCTGGAAGTTCGGATCTGAAGATCCTACGTCTCCCCTTCTTCCTTTGCAGGAAGGTTCCACTAGAAGACTTTGATGTGTACAGACGCTGTAGACACCCGATCACCGAGCCTCGTTCCAAGTGAACTCCTAGCTATCACCAATACACGTAGATACAACTGCTGAATTACAAACAACATGATTTTTCGAACTGCTTAACACATCTAGTTCGTTACAGACTCAATATAAACAATATAGTGAGGGGGTTGAATGAACTCCTTGGATTTTAATTTTTGAAACCTTAAGAAAGATTTAATGCGCCTAGCTAACTCGGATCTGTGTTACCATATCTGAGGTATCTCAGTTCCAAATCTGATTTCTAGACTAACAAAAGAATATGTGCGGAAATAAGTCGATTGATCAGTGAACAGTATAAGTAAATAAATGCGATAAGTAAAAGTGCAGGGATAAGGATTTGTTTCTGAAAGTTCGGATATGAAGATCCTACGTCTCCCCTTCTTCCTTTGCAGGAAGGTTCCACTAGAAGACTTTGATGTGTACAGACGCTGTAGACACCCGATCACCGAGCCTCGCTCCAAGTGAACTCCTAGCTATCACCAATACACGTAGATACAACTGCTGAATTACAAACAACATGATTTTTCGAACTGCTTAACACATCTAGTTCGTTACAGACTCAATATAAACAATATAGTGAATACAGTGTTTTGAGTGCTGTAAGTATCTCGAAGATAAAACAATTAAGAACAGCGGATGTTCTTCGAGATTTTAACAATTGGGACTTTGAGTACTTTTACGCTTGAATAATCCCAGAGATTCAGAGTTTGAGAGTGTAAGATGAAATCGAGCGAGAGTTTTTAACGATTCACGGAACATCTTCTCTGTTTGAAGTCTTCATCTATTTATACTCTCCAATCTCAACGGTCAGTAGATACGAATCCCTTCATCGAATCTCCATTAGTGCTCTGCACAAGGTAAACTGCTCTGTCATAGCTTGATTGACTTGTTTACCAAACCGGGTAACCAACGTATCAATCATTCTGCATAATGCGCGATTTGCCCAAAATAGCTTCGTTCTTGTTTCCTTAATTCAATTTTGACCGTTGCAATTTTCTCAAGTAAACTGATAACATCTGAAGAAGTTGAAGCTCACATCTGTTGTAGTACTGACATCTGAGTACTGCTCTCTTTCCCTTTGTGAATATCTAACCTGACTCCTTACACGTAGAGTTATCACATCTGATATGTATATACTTGAATCTGAAATATACTTACTGAACATATACCTGGATCTGTCACTATAGCCTCTGAATCAAATCTGAATACCCACAAATCTGAATTCCTGACCCGACAACTGAAATATTCCTGAATACTCGATTTTGATAGGCTCGATAACTGAAATATGAATATCTCTATGGTTCTGAATAATCAAATCTGAGTCTCTGAAACAAAATATCCAACCCGATACCTGAAATCTGAGACAACTGTTTCCAAAGCTTTTGGATCTGAAAATGCTTACTGTTAACCATAAAACTGACTGTCCAGATCTGATTACTAAGATTCAGTTCTTATCTTATTTTTGTTATCACCAAAACTTACAAATTTTATCTTAACAATTTCCCCCTTTTTGGTGATGACAAAACTTAGCGGCCTTTGACATAAAAGAGACAAAAATAAATTGCTCCAAGTCTGCTATATATTCAACACGAATCAAAGTACAAAAGATTTGTACAAAGAACTGAAAAACTGTTAAAGAATGCAACTGATCAGATCTCTCCAATAATTAGTTCCCTCCAATCCAGTATCTCCAGTCCCTTCTCTGCGAACCACCACCACCTCGTTTACTATGGGGTTCACTCCTACTACCTCCTCCAGATCTGCTTCCTCCATCACCAGAGCCATGTCTGCCACAATCATCAGGAGGCTGCGGACCGCGACTGCTACCACTTTCCCCCTTTTTGTCATCACATCCCCTATTGATATAATCAACAAGCTCTGATAACTGAGACGTGAGGTGATTATAGTTTTCCTGTGCTTGCACACGGAATTCCATTAGCTCGTGGGAAAGGGCATATTGTCGATCCTCGATCCTCTTCAATGTATCATCATTACAAAGAACTGAAAAACTGTTAAAGAATGCAACTGATCAGATCTCTCCAATAATTAGTTCCCTCCAATCCAGTATCTCCAGTCCCTTCTCTGCGAACCACCACCACCTCGTTTACTAGGGGGTTCACTCCTACTACCTCCTCCAGATCTGCTTCCTCCATCACCAGAGCCATGTCTGCCACAATCATCAGGAGGCTGCGGACCGCGACTGCTACCACTTTCCCCCTTTTTGTCATCACATCCCCTATTGATATAATCAACAAGCTCTGATAACTGAGACGTGAGGTGATTATAGTTTCCTGTGATTGCACACGGAATTCCATTAGCTCGTGGGAAAGGGCATATTGTCGATCCTCGATCCTCTTCAATGTATCATCATATGCCTGAGAACACGCAACCTGCTGAGATTGTAGCTTTTGCTGAGATGCCAGAATATCAAGGGACAGTGCGGCCTTTTGAAGCTGAACTTCTTGTCGAACATTGCTAAACAGACCTATGTCATGTCCTATTGGTCTAATATCTCGATGAACCGCTGCTCAAGGCTTCTGATGTGTAAGATAAGCACATCCTTGAGTTTTTCTGCATCATCTCCAACCCGATACCTGAAATTTGAGACAACTATTTCAAAAGCTTTCGGATCTGAAAATGCTTACTGTTAACCATAATAACTGACTGTCCAGATCTGATTACTATGATTCAGTTCTTATCTTATTTTTGTTATCACCAAAAGTTATAAATTTCATCTTAACACATAATGTGTTCCATGTATCGATGCTACGGAAGTATGTCCCGAATCCATCGCACGTGCTAGACTTTGAGCCGCTTCAGTTAGCACCAGATCTATCTTTTGAGGAGCGACCAGTACAGATCTGTTGGGGATCCGGATCCGCCCCCCGGCTAGGCAGCGGAAGAACAATAGAATGAAAACCGGGAGGCGATCAATACGAAAAATCATAAACAAACTACGACATTCATAGGATGTTTAAGCGGATTACCTTGCTGGCACTTGTGCCTAGCTCCAACCGGTATTACAAGAATCCGGCTCTTCTCGGTAGATTGCGGTAGTTTACGCCAATCCGGTCCACGACCAGAACCGAGACTCCTTCGTCAGGCTGCACTAGAAGCGCTGACGAGATCAGCACGAATGGATTCTCCTCGTCGAACTGACCGGAAACAATTTTCCGGCGATTATCGGCGGCGGCGGCGGCGGCGGCGGCGTGTTCGAGGAGAGGAGGGGGCGGCTGGTTTTAGAGTTAGGGTTGATTCAAGTATCAAGTGTTGAGTTGAGAGTGTTTATGAAGTCTATTATGTCTAATTAAATAGACTAACAATGGACTTGGACCGGCCCATCGGGCCCGGGTCCAAATGACGATATTCATTGCTACGACTTCATCGTAACTCCGATCGCCGATCAGATCGGACCGATCGACTCAGTTTCCAAAACTGAATGTTATGATATGAAAAACAATTTTTCAGATCATCTAACCCTAAATCGCAAAAAGACCGTTTTGCCCCTCAACAGCGGGAAACCCCGGTTTGACCCCTGTTGACTTTTAGGAAGTCGCACTTCCCGAAATCCTCTTCTCGTGCTCAACACATTGAGCTGAGTATACGTGCGGGAATCTCGAATCTAGTACTTGTGTGACCCTCAATGGTTCAGGGATACAGCTAGCCGTGGGCCCACAACCATTGTGGCTCCGGAATCACAATTCCGGACTTGCCCAACGGATCATGGTAAAACGTCTAGCAACATCGCCCCATGATCCCCTAGGTATAACTGATAGTTCCTGCAAGAACCAGTCGGTCGTGGTTAGCGTACAGTACGGTCCTTTCAATCCATATATCCCGATCAGATCAACGACCATTGGTAAATCGAGAGTTGCTAGAGATCCGATAGCTATGCGTACATCTTGGAGATCGAACACTGACTGTACAAGATCTGATTACTATGATTCAGTTCTTATCTTATTTTTGTTATCACCAAAAGTTATAAATTTTATCTTAACACATAATGTGTTCCATGTATCGATGCTACGGAAGTATGTCCCGAATCCATCGCACGTGCTAGACTTTGAGCCGCTTCAGTTAGCACCAGATCTATCTTTTGAGGAGCGACCAGTACAGATCTTGGCACGAGAGGAATGCAAGCTTAGGGCGCGGAGTATCCCGATGGTCAAGGTCCGGTGGCAGAATCACTCCGAGGATGAGGCACCTGGGAGACCGAGGCCGATATGCGAACGCGCTATCCAGAGCTTTTTGGTATGTAACTTTTCTTTAAGGGGGGAGAGTTGTAACACCCAGAAATCCTGATTATGTGAGAGTGAGTGCATGACTAGGGGAAATTAGTTTTTAGAAAATTATATGTCATTATGTGATTAAGTGATAATTTAATGTTTTAAGACATTCATGACATTTTTAGCCTGATCGAGTTCCGGACGCGTGGATGAGATTAGGGACGACCGATGTGTAAGTTTACTTAAATTTTTAAGCCCTCATATTTTTAAAATCAAAATTTATTATCTTAGGCAGTATTTACGAAAAGTAGGATTTTATGTATATTTGTCGAGGGGAAACCCGTTTTTCGCCTATACGGGCTATTTTAATGAACTTTGCCACATTTTAAAAAATTTGAGAATTTTATATTACCAAAATTAGAAGTTTAAAGCTTAATTTTGAGTTTTAATCAGCATTTTAATTAGTGGGGGGTTATTGAGAGGAAAACTCTTTTATTTTCCTAATTAAAATCCTTGGAGCGGTATTTTGGAACACCATTCATTCCTTCCAACTCACATTTTCAAAAACCCTAATTGCTCCCCCTCCACTCCACCTCACGCCGCCTCACACCCCCTCTTGCTTGAGCCATCGATTTTCTTGGGTGATTTCAAGGTTTGTCCGTCCCAATCTCGAGTCCTCCGCTCCGGTAACGTGTATTCTTCAAAATTCTTCAAAAATGCATGCTCGATTCTCTATTTTTCTCGTCACTTAAATAATTATACACTGTTTTCATGAGATGTTGCATGATTTTTATGCTTAATAATCCAATCTATTGTTGTTGTTTGTGATCCATGCATTGATCACGACTTTTACCACGAATATGATTAGTTCTTTGATGTGCTTCGGTCATGGACGGTTCATAGGTATGGGGTTCGGTTCATGGAGGGCCGATGGTGGTACGAGTCTAGGTGAAGGTGGCTCGACAACCTGGTCGCGCCAAGGCCAAGCCGTGATGGCTGCGTCCATGCGTGCACCGATCGGTTGTCACCTTCGTGCGCTTCGGCCGTGCCATGTAGGCCATGGTTCGAGCCATGGCCCAGCCAAGGGTGTCGATCGGACTTGGGGGTGGTCCCTATTGATGGGGTTTCGTCCAAGGGTGGCCGAAACAGTGTGGCCGAGAGGCTAGAAGTCGGGTGCTAGGCGACCGTGGCGGCTAGGGTTTGCGTGGTGTTCGGCCGGTTCAGTTGGGCCGGACCGGGCCGGGTCAATCGAGGGTAGGGTCAAATTATTTTAAGTCAGGTTCGAGTTATTTTATTTCTGGACCAGGTATTTTTATTTTAAAGTTTAAGGTCCGATTTTAAGTGTAATGGGTCGAATATTTTAAGTCAAAATTTTAAAGTCTAAACCTCTTTAAATATATGGGCCCAATATTTGTATTAAACTTTAAAGTCTGATTTTAGTCAATAGGACTGTTATTTTGTCAAATTTTTAATTCTGGCTTTAAGTTGTAGGACCGAGCACTTTTATCAATTTTGAAATTTAATTTTGAGTTTATGAGTCAAGTTCGAGTTTTGGGTTGAGTTGCAGTTTAAGACCAAGTATAGGCTTTTGGGCTTCGAGTTAGTGGGTTAGTCTCATGAATCAGTCCTTGACCGGGAAGAAAAAATGTAGAAGCCCGTAAATATATATTTAATTATATATATAGTATTTTACTTATATGGATATGTTAATGTTTAAAGAAAAAATTAAATATATATTGACGGGCTAAACCTTTTAAGTTGCATATTTTATAACGTACACGCATCATGAAAGTTTTATGAAATGTTAAGGCATGGAAGTAAAGAAATATTTTGAGGGATTGAAGTGGTTTGTGGCAAGTAATGATGAGCGGAGCCGGGATATCGGGCCCGATGAACCTCTGTTAATGTTATAATGAGCTTATGGATCCATGTGTTCACGACATGGTGAAGTGGCAGCATAGAGGTATTGGGAACCCCGAGAAAGGTCGGGTGAACCGCATCGTCAAGTACGTTGGTTTTTATGATTGATCAATCGTTAATGTATAATGGCCGACACATCACGGATACGACTCATACGACTTTTGTGTATGTTCATGCCTCATTATGCTATGATATACGACTATGCACTGTTATGACTGGTTTATAAATCATGATTTACAGTTATTCATGCATGTACGTTTTTAAGTTATTTTACGATATTTATGTGCTTGCGTGCGGTTTTATTATATGTACTTCGTTATTATCATATAAAGCATGCTGGGCCTTTAGGCTCACTAGAGTTAAATGGTGGAGGTGATCCTGCTGTTGATTTTATATCGACTGAAGGTGAGGATCTCTGATCTCCCGCTGCAGCTGCTACCCCGTGACCACTTTAGACGCTTTTATTGTATTAGACATCTTCAGTTACAACATTTTTACTTTGATTTAAACCTGAATGAATGATTTTATCTTTTTGAGATATTTATTCATTTTATGCATTTACAGCTACGTTAAAGAAAGATTTTAATGGTCGAATTATATTTTAAAGAATGTTTATTTCGCACTTTACTTTACAAAAAAAATTTCTAGAGTTTGGTCCGTTTCAGAACTGATTATTATATCCCAAGAAGAAGGGATATAATCACTGGTGAAAGATTGTAGTTCTTCGAGAATAAGGTTTAAAGTACCCTCGAAGAACTGGCTCAATCAACCAGTGAAAGATCCGTGTACTTGCTGATTATTTGGAATAGGTGTCTGAATGGATCAACAGAATAAGCAAGTACACAGAAGCTCATGACGAGAAAAATAGAGCCAAGATGGTAAACCAGATCAGAGAAGAGAAAACCTGATCAAGGATCTTGGTTAAGCTGGTGCATAGAGAAGAAGAGAGCTTTGACTAGCTCAGGAATCTTGGCTCGGCTGGATGCTTATGAGAGAGATGAACAATGTCGACGCCTAAGATGACGTGAAGGCGAAAGACTGCTGTAGTGAAAGAAGCAACCAGTTGGGAAGGTGTTAGAATAAAATTTATTAGTTTTGGTGATAACAAAATAAGACTAGTTGCTACTGGAAAATCAGCCGGTGAATTTTACAGGAGAACATTTTTTTAGTCGACGGGTTGATTTTCAGCAGTTGGTCTATTCGGAGGAATTCAGCAGATGGAAGAATTCAGCAGATCAGTCGTTGGTTTATTTTCAGCAGTTGGACTTTTCAGAGGTAACCAGCAGGTAGATTCTTCCAGGGCAAATCAGCAGTTGTATTAGGTTTAGTGGAGCAAGCATTTGAGAGTTAGCGTGTTTTGTTAAGGATTGCAAAACGACAGCGTTTGGTTACGCTGCCATTTTTACGAGCTATTCTCATATTGTAGCATTCTCAAAAAGCTCAAACACTCGAAGAACAAAACCGCTGATCTTCATAAGATAAACCTTCGAGTGATCTTCTAGTTCACTTGTTGAATCGAGTTTCTACGTTTTAGAAACCAGAAGATTTTACAGTCTAATAGTGTTGCATTTCATTGTTATATCATTCGATTGAGTCTGTAACGAACGTGCTCCTTAAAAGCCATGCGAAAAATATCATTCACTTGTAGAACCAGCAGCTGCGTCTACGCCTAGATTGTGGTGTTGCTAGGAGTTCACCTGGAGCGAGGCTCGGTGATTGGGTAGTTTGTAGAAGGACTACACGCATCAAATCTTCTAGTGAAACCTTCCTGAAAAGGAAGAAGGGGAGACGTAGGATATTGATATCCGAACTTACAGAAACAAATTCTTGACTCTTGCTCTTTACTTTACGCAATTACTTATTCATTGAGTTATCTGTTCACAAATCAATTGGCCTTTTTCCGCACATACTTTGTTGGCCGATAGATTTGATTAAACTGAGATCCTTAAATCTGGTAACTCGGATTTAAGTTAAGCAGCGCTTGTAAAACTGTTTTAAAAGGTTTCGAAAATTTGAAAATAACCAAGAGTTCATTCAACCCCCCCTTCTGAACTCCTGCAACTATTTTTTCGAACCACATTGATCGTATTTTGGAACTATCAATTGGTATCAGAGCCTGCGTATCTCAGTATTGAACAGTTATCTTTCGTGCTTTACTATATCTCAATATGTCTACTTCTCACAACAAGATTCCTTTGTTTTCAAGGGAAGACTATGACGACTGGAAGATACGCATGCAAGCGCATCTGGCTGCTCTAGATGATGAAATGTGGGTGGTCCTCACTGAAGGGCCGTTGAAGATTATGAAGCCTAATCTAGCGTTTGCAATATCCAATGGCGAGCCTCAGTTCCTTGAGAAGGCCAGACATAAGTACACAAGTGAAGACAAAAAGAAAGCAAATCTAGACAATGTGGCCAGGGACATTCTTTACAAGACGCTGGACAAAGACAAAAATATGTTCAGCAAAATCAAAACCTATGCCACTGCCAAAGACATCTGGGAAAAGCTGACCCAGATATGTGAAGGAAGCGATGAGACAAAAGAGAACAAGCTGACGGTGGCTCAGCAGAAGTTTGAGTCCATCAAAATGAAAGATGGAGAAACAATTACAGAGTTCGATGAGTGGTTCAGCGCCGTGGTGAT